>JANEHK010001279.1:0-12364 GCA_025960845.1 Tachycineta bicolor | reverse complement strand
GTGACCAGGACACGCTGAGCAGGACACAGTGACCAGGGCACACTGACTGGGACACATCACTCAGGACATCCTGACCTGGACACTCTGACCTGGACACAGTGACCAGGACACGCTGAGCAGGACACAGTGACCAGGTCACAGACACCTCCCGGCCAGCAGAGTCCCTGTGCCCATCATCTGCAGGGAGCTGAGGGTTCAGGATGGGACAGGGGTCCCAGGACACGGCACAGGCCCTGCTCACCACGGCTGGGGGTCCTGGGGCCCTCGGTGCCACCAAGGCAGCACCACCCGCCCTTGGGGAGGTTGGGCACCAGCTTTGCTCGTAGCCATCAGGGCGCTGGGCCCATTGGGGGCTGTGGGTTGGCAGAGCAACCAAATCTCGTTAATGGCTTAATTGGATTGTCCCAAAGGGGGGGAATCTGCACTGCCTGGACGGTGCGGCCTGAACAATTCCATCCCTGCCCCTTTGGCAATTCCTGTCACTGACACTCCGTCAGGAGCCAGAGCTCCAGGCCATCAAAAACATCATTCCCAATTCTGATTGGGGTTTAATTATCTGTTTGTGCCGGCTGAACTGGGTGTGATTAGGAGGCCAGCGTTAATTACCAGGGCTCCTTCCCCGCCTGGTCGAACCTGTGCCCCGGGGCGTGCGAACGCTTCCCAAGGTCCATAATCTGGGGAGAGGAGCAGCAGTCACCCCAAGTGAGGGTGACAGCAGCAGGCTCTGAGGGCTTGCTCTGCTGACCACCCAAATTCAGCACCCAGCAGGGGTGAAGCCACCCAGTGACCTGACCTGTCACCCACCACAAAATGACAGCTGTGGATGGCCACGGAACAGCGGAATCCCAGACTGGTGTGAGCTGGAAGAGACCACAAGGTGAGCTTGTGCCACCCGCCCGCCATGGGTGACACGGTGGCTGTCCCAGCCCTGGGCAGGGGGAGCGAGCACCGCTGGCCTCAGAAGCCACCTCATCATCATTTAACAATGATTACGAGGGAGAGGAAATTAAAGGATTTTCCCCCAAATCCTTCCCAACCCAGTGCCCCGCCTGCCGACATGACACGCGGGGTTTGGCTCCAGGCTCTTCGCCGAACACGCGGTGAAGAGCGAGGTGGGATGAAGGCTCCAGGGAAATGCCTCCCATCCCAAAGTTACCTCGCAGTGCAGCCGGAATTTTCTCTGTCGGACGTTGAGGAGCCGGCAGAGCCCCCTCGGCGACCAGCTGGAGCCAGCTGGATGTGACCCATCGCCAGGGGCCCTGCTGCCGGGAACACGCAGGGGGAAACACGCGGGGGAGGAAACACGCGGGGGAGAACACGCGGAGAGAGGGCACACGCGGGACCGGGACACTCGGGGTGGAACACGCGGGACCGGCACACGCGGGACCGGCACACGCGGGGCTGGACGTGGTGACAATCCCGTGTCATCGCGCAGTTGGGACGGAGCGGTCCCTGTCCCTCCCGAGGCACCCGTGGGACCCGTGGCACTCCTCTGCTCCTCGGGCTCTGGAACCTGAGCCCCCCCCGTGCACTGGGACTGGATTGTCTCCATGATTAATGGTTTTTATTCCATAACAACACGAGCGCGTCCTGGCACAGGGAGCTGGGCCCAGCGCTGGTCCCGCAGGAGACCCCCCAAAGAACAGGGCTGGGCTGCTGGCATACGCGGGAGCGATGGGGACACCGGGCCGAGCTGCGATGCGGGCCTGGGAGGGACAGGAGTGGGATCATGGGTCTGGGGGCGCGGAGCCCCTCAGGCCGGTTCAGCGGGGCGGGGGGCGCCGGGACCCCCGGCCCGACGCGGGTGGGTCTGTGGGAGCCCTCAGGGACAGTTCGCTGAGACTGGGGAAGCAGGACCCCCGTGGGGGCCGGGGGTCCCCGGAGAGCTCGGGACGGGCCGAGGCCCGGGGGGACACCGGGACCGATTTGGGGGAGGGGGTCACAGACCCTTCCCGCCGCGTGCGCCCGGACACATTTGACCGCCGCACCGCCGGAAACCCGTCCGGGCGGGGCGTGGGGGGGGACGGTGGGACAAACCGGGGCGGGATGGAATGGGACGGGACGGGACGCGATGGAATGCGACGGGACTGGTCGGGATGGGATGGGATGGGATGAGATGAGATGAGACGGGAGAGGCGGAACGGGGCGGAACCGTGCGGAGGGGGCAGCGGCGAGGGAGGCCGGCGGAACGGAAGGACGCGGAACGGAAGGCGCGCGGGCGCGTTTCCGGGGGCGGCCCGGTGCGGCGGAGCGGCGATGGCGGCGGGCGGGCGGCGCTGAGGGACCGGCCATGGAGCGCGGGCCGGGCCGGCCCAGCCTGCAGCTCGTCCAGCAGGCCGTGCAGGCGCTCTACCACGACCCCGACCCCAGCGGCAAGGAGCGGGCCAGCTGCTGGCTGGGCGAACTGCAGCGCTCGGTGAGAGCCGCGGGCGGCGGGTACCGGGCCCCGGCTCGCGGGGAGGCCTCGGGCCCCATCCGGGGTGGGGCGGGGCAGGGAACGGCGGCCCCGCGGCAGCCCCGCGGAGCCTCTACCCTGCGGCTTCCCGCTGCTAATCTCTGGGAGTGCTCTGGAGAGAGGTTTTGGACAAGGCCTGGAGGGACAGGACACAGGGAATGGCTCCCAGGGCCAGAGGGCAGCGCTGGATGGGATCTTGGGAATCAGGAATTCCTGCCCGGGCTGGAATTGCCAGAGCAGCTGTGGATCATCCCCTGGATCCCTGGCAGTGCCCCAGGCCAGGCTGGACACTGGGGCTGGCTCGGGGACAGTGGGAGGTGTCCCTGCCATGGCACGGGTAGCACTGGGAGGTGGCTCTGGGGTCCCTTCTATCCCAAATCATTCCAGGATTCCATGATTAACACCAGGAAGAAGGGGCTGGGACGTTTGGCACAGTCCTGAGGGAGCAGGGAAGGAGGAATTGGCACCCTGAGGAAAGTCTGGGCTCCCTCCGGGCTGCTCCTGCCGGCATCCGTGAAGGATGGAGCCAAGGCCTCGCTCCCCTCCCCGGAGCCCTGGAGACACACCCCCGGCTCTTTCCCCTGCCTTTGGGGTGTTGGTCAGTGTTTTGTGGCCTTCTCCCTCAGGGGTGGACGTTTCCCCTCCCCAGAGCTGGGGATTGTCCCTGGGGCTCCTCGTGCTCCCCCCTGGGAGCCTGGGGCAGGATTCCCTCGCACGGCGCTGGGCAGGAGCTGTGTCCCTGTCCCTCCCTGCTCTGTCTGTCCCAGCTAGCTCCCGCTCGGCTCCCTCCCCTTCCCCCCTTTGGCCAATCTTGCCTCTCTTTGTTCCCACAAACTCACATTTTCCCCACTTTTTCCCCCTAAATTCCCCTCGGTGCTGCAGCCACGTCCCAGTTCCCTTCAGAGTTCCCAAGGGAATGCCCACGGCTGGGTCTGGGGGCTCTGGCAGCTGCTGCCCCCATTTCCCCCTGGGGAGGGGCTGTGCCAGAGCAGAGACCTCAGCAGATCTTCCCCCTGGGAGAGGGAGATCCCTTCCAGGGATGGCTCCTGACCCAGGCTCCCCCCAGGACTCCCGTGGGATGGAGGGCTGTCCTCGGGCCAGGCTGCCCCGTCCCCAGGAGACTTTGGGGCCTGATTTGTGTTCCCAAGTGCGCTGAGTCTCTGCAGGGCCGGGATCTCTGCTCCAGTTTCCCTGGGCTTTTCCCGGGCTTGTTTTTGGTAGAATTCATGAGTAATATAATTAGTATATAGGATATAAGTAATAATAGCAATAATAATAACAAACCCAGCAGTAGTGGTGTTATTATTCGCATTAACAGCTCAGCCCTGGGGCAGCTGCGTTCCTGCTGCTCTCCAAGGTTTATGTGCTGGCCTCAGAAGGATTCCCAGTTGTTTTCCAGGTGTTCCAGGCCCAGCCTGGTTCCATCCAGCATCCTCCTGCCCTCGGAGCTGCTGAGTTACTCCAGCCCTGCCGTGGGGCAGCGAGGTGACCCTCACCGGGCTGGGGGGCTTGGGGTGCTCCTGTGGGACCTCTCCCAGCCTGGGGGCCACGGTGACACTGATGGGACAGGCCACAGTGACACTGGTGGGACAGGCCACAGTGACACTGGTGGGACAGGCCACGGCTTGGGAGTCACCGTGGTGTTGGTGACACTGGTGGGACAGGCCATGGCTTGGGAGTCACCATGACACTGGTGACACTGGTGGGACAGGCCACAGTGACACTGGTGGGACAGGCCACGGCTTGGGAGTCACCGTGGTGTTGGTGACACTGGTGGGACAGGCCACGGTGACACTGGTGGGACAGGCCACAGTGACACTGGTGGGACAGGCCACGTCTTGGGAGTCACCATGACACTGGTGACACTGGGTGTTTGTCCCCGGTCAGGGTCGAGGCTGGGCTCAGCCCCCAGGCGGTGTCTGCTTGGATCCCCTGTGTGTCACCCCGTGTCCCTGCAGTGCCACCTGTCACGGGCTCGTTCCTGGCATCCCTGGGCAGCTCTGTCCCGTTTGCCTCTGCTGGGACGAGCTCTCAGGGTTGGGCTCCCATCGTTTTCTGCCTTTCTGGAGTTGTAATCCCGGAATCCTGGAATGGTTTGGGTTAAAGGGACGTCAGTGCCAGCCCTGCCATGGCAGGGACACCTCCCGCTGTCCCAGGCTGCTCCAGCCCCAGTGTCCAGCCTGGCCTGGGGCACTGCCAGGGATGTTGTGCTGAGCTCCCTGTGTTTGCAGGTTGTTCAGAGCCATCGGGGGAATCAGCAGGCAAAGCCCAAAGCTGAGTTTGGGTGCCTGGGTCACTCTGGGGGGTCCAGGTTTGGCACTGGGGCCCCCAAACCTGAGTGAGACCCCCACAGCTCCATCCCTGGGATCTCTGATGGGACGTGGGGTTCATGTTTGGGTCTGGAGCTCAGGTTTGTCCGGCAGCTCCCGCGGCAGCCTCATTCTCTCCTTTCCTGCTGGATATTCCTGGGAAATGGGGCTGGACATGGAGCAGCTCCGAGCTTGCACAGCACCAGAGAGCTCAGCTGGAGGTGCAAGTTGACCTAAATCTCAGACTGTGAGGATCCTTCAGCCAGGATCGTGTGCTGGGAGCTGCGTGGAGGCCGGTTCCAGACAGCTGGGGCTCCCTAAGGCAGGGGAGCTGTACCCAGGGTGGGATTGGCCTCATCCAGGCTTTCCCAGCCCCGTGGCTGGAGTTTCTCTGCGCACATCCCTGGTGTGTGGAGCCGAGCCACGGGAGAATGTTCCCTGTGGATCCGTGGCTGTGGCTCAGTGCTGGGGTTGGCTGTGCGTTCAGGGGAGGTTGGGTTGGGTTTTGGTGGGGGTTCAGGAGGCGCTTCCCAGGAAGGAAATCCTCTGGTTACAGAATTCCTGAACGTGCCGTGAGGAGTTTCAGGCATAGAAACAGCTTCTTGTAGCCATTGGTGCTCACAGCCTGTTAATAATCGTGCTGAGTCGGGCTCCCAGACGGATTGTCCATGTGCCCTGGGCTTGGTGGGTTTGGGAGGATCTCCCGTGTCCATCTGGGAATTACCAGCCTGTTAATTGAGGGGAGAAAGAGTTTAATGGGCGGGTTTGGTGGGATTCTGTCTGTTGTAGGTGTTGAGTTTAACTTTTTGTTAATTCCCAGCTTGGGAATTTCCTGTGAGGATAAGTAAATCCAGGGGGGCCGTTTGTGACAGCGACGCCTCCGGGTCTGCCTCGCTCCCCGATAGAGGCACTCCGGGAGAGTTTTACACCTGGAGTTACCGACCGTGGAGCAGCACCTGCTGTGAAGGCAGCGGGGAAAGGAGGATCAGCGCCTGGAATCAGCAGAGGAGCTCATCTGGAAGCTCTGGAGGGGCTCTCCTTGGCCATGCCGTGCTCACTGGTGGCGGAGGAGCGTTCCCTGGGAACATGTGCTGTGGGAAACTGCAGGGAGCTTCCCCCTGGATGTGGCAGGGACGGATCCCGGCAGCCGTGGGGATGTGGCACCTGGGGACACGGGGACATGGGGACACGGGGCAGTGGTGGCCTTGGCAGTGCCGAGGGGAGCTGCTGGACTCGATGGGCTCCGGGGGTTCTGTGGGAAGGAGGAAGGGAGAGGAGAGCACAGCACAGCACACGGGGTGCCGAGGGTCCCAGCCCTCCCCAGCTTGTCTGGGCTCCTTCTGCAGTTGGCTCCAGCTGCATTCCAGGCTACAGTGGCCATGGAAAGAGCTCCCAGCAGGAATTCTGGGAGTGGGATCAGGAGCAAGGCCCCGTGCTATCACCAACCGTAACGTTTCCCTTTGCCGTCTTCAGGAGAGTGGGTTTTCCTGGGAATCAGCCTGGATCCTGCTGATCCTCTTGTTCCCTGTGCGATGCCGGGAGCCCGGGGAGCCCTGGCCCAGGATTTGGGTTTGGAGCATTGGTGGGGGTGGAGCCCCTGGGCGCCGCTGTCCTGCCTGGGGGAGAGATTTGGGATTATTTTTTCTTCCAGGCTGGAATGCGGCTGGGAGCGAGCTGGGCAGGCAGTGGTTTATTACAATGAGCTGTTTGCTGTTGGAGCGACTGGCCAAGGGTTGTGATGGAATTGCCTTCATTAGTGAGGCTGGAATGAGGACCAGAGATGGGTTTTAGGGATGCCGAGGTTTGATTTCACTCCGGATGGAGCTCAGGGAAGTCTTGTGGCCCAAAGACTATCAGAGACAAGGGCTGCCGAGCTCATGGGGTTGGCTCAGGTTCTGCTCCCAGGTTTCTCCATCATCTGGATTTAGGCTGCCCAGGGATGTTTGGAGTTCCCATCCCTGGAGGTGTCCAAGGAAGGCCTGGACGTGGCACTCGGTGCTCAGGGCTGGGGACAGGGTGGGGATGGGTCACGGCTTGCACTCCATGTCCTTGAAGGTGTTTTCCAGCCTCAGTGACTCTGGCATTCAGTGACAGTGAGGGTCTGTCCCCGTGCCCCAGCCCAGCCGGGGGGCTCTGGGCTCTGCCTGCTGTTTCCCTGGCTCAGCAGTGCCCCGATGATCCCTTTGGGCTCAGACCACATCCGTGTTCTGCTCTGCAGTTCTGGTGTGAGCCCTCAGACGGGCCTGGTGCCCTCAATCCTGGGATATCATTTCATGATTTTAGTCTGGGGAGAGCTTCATCCAACCCCTCCTGCCACCTGTCCCTTGCTGGGCTCTCTGTGTTTGTTTCCACGTGAGAAAACCCCGGGGTTTCTCCCGAAGGGGCTGTGGGGTCTCTGCCCGTGTCGGGTCTCTTGTGAAGCTGCTCTGGCTCCCGGGGTGGCTGTCCCAGTGCCAGCCCGTTCCAGCCCCAGCACTCAGGGCTCTTTGGGGAATAGTTTGGGTTAAAGGGAGCCCAGAGCCCCCCAGTGCCACCCGTGCCATGGCAGGGACACCTGCCACTGTCCCCAAGCCAGCCCCAGTGTCCAGCCTGGCCTGGGGCACTGCCAGGGATCCAGGGGATGATCCACAGCTGCTCTGGCAATCCCAGCCCAGGCAGCAATTCCTGATTCCCAAGATCCCATCCAGCGCTGCCCTCTGGCCCTGGGAGCCGTTCCCTGTGTCCTGTCCCTCCAGGCCTTGTCCCCAGCCCCTCTGCAGCTCTCCTGGAGCCCCTTTGGGCCCTGGAATGTTCTGGAAGCTCTCCCTGGATCCTTCCCTTCTCCAGATGAACACCCTGAGCTCTCCCAGCCTGGCTCCCTGGGAGCTGAGGGGCTCCAGCCCTGGAGCTGGCTCTGGCAGGGCCGGGCTGTGTTTCCAGTGAGGAATTTGGAGTGTCTGCTGTCCCTGAGCGCCCGGCCCTGCCCACTGACCACAGCCTGGTTTTCCCACAGGTCCACGCCTGGGAGATCTCGGACCAGCTGCTGCAGATCCACCAGGATGTGGAGTCCTGCTACTTCGCTGCGCAGACCATGAAGATGAAGATCCAAACTTCGTTCTATGAGCTCCCCACAGATTCCCACGCCTCACTCCGGGACTCCTTGCTGTCACACATCCAGAACTTGAAGGACCTGTCCCCGGTCATCGTCACACAGGTGGGTGACGGCAGGGCAGGGTTAGGGAGCTGCTCCCTCCATATCCCACTCCTGGCACTCTGGGACTGTTCTGCCTGGGCTGGAAAACAGGGAAGGCTGATCCCTGCTCCCGGCCTGGCACAGGATTGTTTTCCCTCCTTCATTGCTCGGTTCCTTTCGTTACATCCATTGCTTCACCCTCGTTTGGAGAGGAGGAGCAGGGGTTTTCCCCGTGCTCTGCCATGGACACCAAGCCTAGCAGTGCCCTGGGTGTTCAGGGGGTTTGTCTGCTCCCTTCATTCCCATTATCCACAGGTTCCTGTGGCACTGGGGGTCTGACAGCCCCAGGCTGAGCCCAGGGTGCTCCTCCCGCCCCTGGATGTTCTGGCAAGGCACATCACCCCTCGGAGCAGCCGGTGTTCCGCAGGTCACCACGGGGATGGTGGAGATGGATCCCGGAGTTCCCTGCCCGTGGGCAGTGTTGGGAGCGCTCCCTGCGTTACCTGCTGGCAGGGGTGGATTCCAGAGCTGCCTGCCAGCCCTGTCTCCTGGGCACATCCCAGCACGCCCCGCGCTGATCCCTGTGTTTTCCCATTCCCTTCCAGCTCGCTCTGGCAATAGCTGACCTCGCCCTGCAGATGGCTTCGTGGAAGGGCTGTGTGCAGACCCTGGTGGAGAAGTGAGTGCCTGTTCCTGTCTCTCCCTGTGTCAGCCGGGTGGTCCCGTGCTGTGCAGGAAAGGGGGATTTTTCTCCTGTGGTCTCTGAGTTCAGGCGCCCTGGCTGGCGGCAGGAGGGGCTGTCTGCCGTGCACGCTTCCCTGCTCACAGCCCAGCACTCAGCGCTTTTCCTCATCCCTCTTTTGTTTGGGATGATCCCTCTTCCTGCAGCTGGAGCTGTGCTGCGGAATGGAGCAGCGAGGCTGGAGCCCCTCTGTGCTGCGTGTCCCCACATGTCCCCAGGGGCTGCCACGCGCCGCTGCACAGTGACAGTGACAGTGACGGTGACAGTGACGGCCCCCGGGGCTGCCACCACGCTGAGGCATCCGTGGGCAGTGGCACCCGGGCTCCCAGAGCTCACGGGCCGGGAAAGCTGCTGTCGCTGCTCTGCTGGAAATCCCTGGGCTGAGCCATCCTTGAGCTCCTCCTGGCAGGGCTGGGGCAGGGCACTGCCTGCCCTTGAGGCAGGACTGCTGCTGAACCCGTGGAATGTGGAATGGTGGGCTGCTTGGGCTGGGAGCAGGCCGTGCCGCGCTCCGGGCTGCCAGTGCAGCTCTCGCCATGCTGAGGTGTCCCTGTGTCCCCATGCTGAGGTGTCCCTTGCTGAGGTGTCCCTTGCTGGGGTGTCCCATGCTGAGGTGTCCCCATGTCCCCGTGCTGAGGTGTCCCTGTGTCCCCTGTGCTGAGGTGTCCCCGTGCTGAGGTGTCCCCGTGCTGAGGTGTCCCCGTATCCCCGTGCTGAGGTGTCCCATGCTGAGGTGTCCCCATGTCCCCGTGCTGAGGTGTCACCATGCTGAGGTGTCCCCCGTGCTGAGGTGTCCCCGTGCTGAGGTGTCCCGTGCTGAGGTGTTGCTGTGTCCCTGTGCTGAGGTGTCCCTTGCTGAGGTGTCCCTTGCTGAGGTGTCCCATGCTGAGGTGTCCCGTGCTGAGGTGTCCCCGTGTCCCCATGCTGAGGTGTCCCGTGCTGAGGTGTCCCTGTGTCCCCGTGCTGAGGTGTCCCGTGCTGAGGTGTCGCTGTGTCCCTGTGCTGAGGTGTCCCGTGCTGAGGTGTCCCGTGCTGAGGTGTCCCGTGCTGAGGTGTCCCCGTGTCCCCCAGGTACAGCAATGACGTGACGTCGCTGCCCTTCCTGCTGGAGATCCTGACGGTGCTGCCCGAGGAGGTGCACAGCCGCTCGCTGCGCATCGGCGCCAACCGCCGCACCGAGATCATCGAGGACCTGGCCTACTACTCCAGCACCGTGGTGTCGCTGCTGGTGAGCTGCAGCTGCTGCTGCCTCTGCCCCACGGCGCCCAGCCCGGCCCTGGGATCAGGGAATGGTTTGGGAAAGCCCTGAGCCCGCGTGTCCAACCACCCCTGGCACTGCCGAGGAGCACTGACCGCGTCCCTGAGTGCCACATCCACAGGGCTCTGAAATCCCAGCAGGGACGGGGACTCCAAACCTGTGCCAGGGGATGACAGCCCTTAACAGGGAGGAATTTCTGCAGAATTCCTGGCACAACTCGAGGCTTTTTTACCTTGTCCTGTAGCAGGAGGTGGAGCTGGGCTGTGTCCTCTGCTCAGCAACTCAGATGTTGCAGGAGAAGCCTCTTCCCCCTTTCCTTTCCTTTCCTTTCCTTTCCTTTCCTTTCCTTTCCTTTCCGTTCCGTTCCGTTCCGTTCCGTTCCGATCCATGTTTATCCTAGCAGATATCACCTGGGAGATCCCAGCTGGCACATCAGGGAGTCCCCACGCTGTGCTGTGCTCTCCAGCCCCAGTTTTTCCTGGAACCCCTGGGAGATCCCAGCAGTGTCACCTCGCTCTGGTGCTCGTGGCTGACCAGAGCTGACACAGGATCACCAAGGGCTGGCCCTGTCCCTGCACATTCCTGCTCCCTCTGCACCTGCCTGGAGCTTTCCTGAGCTTTCCCTATTGGTGCCAGCACGGGCATTTCCACCACCTGCCTGAAGAGCCAAATCTGTATTTTCTGTGTGGGATTTAAATGCCAAATTCCCGTTTTCAGTTACAAACCGGGGGGTTAAAGCAGCATTCCAGGGACTGTGGTGAGGTCCAACACTGCCTTTAGGACTGAAGTGCCCAGTGAGGAGAGAGGATCTCTGGAAGCTCTCGTGCAAGGATTCCTGGGCTGTGCAGGGGGTGTGGGATCTTTCTCCATGTCCCGCCTGTCCCCCTGTGCCTGTCGAGGCTGCGGCTTTGGGCCAGGCTCTGCTGGGTGTCGGTGCATCCTGGCTTGGACACCGGGATGGCGTTTTGGAATGTGCCTGTGTTCGGGTCTGGCTCTCAGCACCAGCTGCTCTCTGCGGGGTGGTTTGTGGGGAGAAGGGTTCAAGAGGGGTTTGTCAGGTGTGAACACCCCCGAGGCCGACACAGGATCCTGCAGGAGTGGGAACAGGGGAGACACTCCTGCTGCTCTCCCTGCTCCTGTGGCAGCAGCTGGGGCTGGCAGAGGGGGTCTGCGCTCTGCCCTCCCTCTCACTACGTCCAGGGCTGTTGGGAGCTTCTGGAATGTTCTCACGTGCACTCCAGAGGACGTTGTTGGTTATTTCTCGTGGATCACCCACTGCAGTCGGATCCTGCCCGGCTCTCCCGTGTCCCCACAGGTGACGTGTGTGGAGAAGGCGGGCAACGAGGAGAAGATGCTCATCAAAATCTTCCGGTGCCTGGGCAGCTGGTTCAACCTGGGCGTCCTGGACAGCACCTTCATGGCCAACAGCAAGCTGCTGTCCCTCCTCTTCGAGGTGCTGGTGAGTGTTCCCCAGGCAGCAGGGGAATTCCAGGGTGGGGCAGGACGGGGGCGTGGGGCAGGGGTTCATCCCTCCTGTGTCAGGCAGGGACTCCCTGCTTCCCTCTGGGCTGGGATCAGCTCCACGCAGCGGGCAGGGCAGTGCCACTGCCCGCCAGGTGCCAGGTGAGGTTTGTCAAACCTGGGGCTGCCAGGTGAGGTTTGTGACACCTGTGGGTGCCAGATGAGGTTTGTCACACCAGAGGTGCCAGGTGAGGTTTGTGACACCCAGAGGTGCCAGGTGAGGTTTGTCACACCTGGGGCTGCCAGGTGAGGTTTGTCACACCAGAGGTGCCAGGTGAGGTTTGTGACACCCAGAGGTGCCAGGTGAGGTTTGTCACACCTGGGGCTGCCAGGTGAGGTTTGTGACACCCACAGTTGCCAGGTGAGGCTTGTCACACCTGTGGGTGCCAGATGAGGTTTGTCACACTCAGAGGGTTCCAGGTGAGGTTTGTCACACTTAGAGGGTTCCAGGTGAGGTTTGTCACACCCAGAGAGTTCCAGATGAGGTTTGTCACACCTGTGGGTGCCAGGTGAGGTTTGTGACACCCACAGTTGCCAGGTGAGGTTTGTCACACCTGGCTGGGCATCAGAAGCCTCTGTTGGGGTTTGACAGTCAAATCAGGGAGCTGAGGTGGTTTTGGTTCCTTCCCAGGTTGTCAGTAAAGCAGTTTTCCTTGTCTGACACTTCCTCCTTGTGGAATCAGCCCTGGGGGTGTGGGGTGTTTGTCCAGCTGAGTGTGGGAGAGCCAGAGGTGTGGAGAATGCTCTGCCTCTGGGCCAGGGCAGGCAGGGAGTGCAGCCAGAGGGAGGAGTTCCTGGAGGATGGAGGTTTCTGCTGCAGGGGTCTTGTGTCCCACCTCATCTGCATGATTCAATCAATGACAAATGCAGGTGAGGGCTCCCAAGGAAGGATACCCCTGTAGGATCC
>JANEHK010001278.1:0-13671 GCA_025960845.1 Tachycineta bicolor | reverse complement strand
AGTTAAAAATGTCCATATCCTCAATCCCTCTTCTAATAATCTTTATCAGTTCTTTCACTCCTGCTCCACTGACTTCATGCGGCATCTTTCCTACGTCCCCTCTGTCTCTTTCTTTTCTCTCTCAGGGAAGGGTCAGGCCTTTGAAGCTCCATGTTGCCAGGAAAGGGTTAACTCTGCCCAGGCCATGTGATTTCTGCTCCAGGCAGCAGTCTCTCCATTTCAGATCAGCCTGGTTTCCTCCCTCCACTCTTTCTTCTCCATCTGGAAGACACCGGAGGAGGGGAGCGGGAGGAGAGCTCTGCCCACTCCTCAGTGACAATCGGGGCAGCCTCAGCCAAACCAGGCCCATAGTTGTTATCAGGGGAGATCCCTCCCTGCTCTGGGGTCTCCGGGGAGGTTTTTTCAACATGGTTGATGTTAAGCTCCAACCTCTCTTCCCCCCGGGGAGCCGATGGAGTCCGGCTGGGCCTCGGGCGAGCTTCCCCCCGAAGGGTGAGGTGGGGTGTGGGGAGCAGTAGGACCCACTCGATGTTACCTGTTCAGCTGAGCAGGAGGAAAAGGGCCTGACCTGAACAAACCCAGGATTTATATGGGTACTGCCCAAAGTCACATTCAACATTCTCAGTGGCCAAAGCAAATGCCAATATCTCAAACCGGCTTCTGATAGGTCCTTGTCCTTTCTAAAACTTTTTCTAGGGTCCCGACAGGGTAATACTTTACATTCCTCCCTAACTAAAACCAAACTGTGCTAACCCATGACAGTGACCTTTAGGCTTTGCAGGGCTCAGGCACAGTGGCTGTGACAGAGTCAGGGCTGAGGTCACACTCTGTGGGCTGGGGCAGAGCCCAGCCAGAAATGACCTGAGATGGGCTCAAATACAATGATGGGACCATGGCCAGACCCTAATGTTCTTCAGTCCCACCTCACACCACTGCCAGGGCCAGAGAAAGGGACAGGTGACTTCTCAGCGTGGGTCAGGGGAAACGTGGGTCACCAGAGCCCTTCCCAAAGTGGCAATGGCCCATTAACAGAAGATATCTCCCTGGAGGGACGATGGGTCATGGAAGAGATCAAGAACACTGCCCCATTTGGTTTTACACAGCTGGCCCATTAAGAGAAGATCCCCCTCAGAGATATGAGGGATGGGTGATGGAAGACATAAACAACCTGCCCCAGCTGGTGTTCACAAATAGTAATAGAATACATTTTTTTTGGTTACATCTTGTATTGCAAGTCAGGGCTTGAGGCTCCTTGCCCATGAGCTCTCAGGAATTCCTCAAGGCTACTGAGATAACAACAGGACTAAACATAAGAACCAAGAGCCTGAGAAACTGTTTACAAACAACGCAAAACTTAGAGGACACACAACACGATGATGGATACGTCACCAATAAGGTGTCCTGAAGGATGTGCGAAGAAGTGGCTTAGCCAATTGAGAGACACCTGTACTTGTGGACAGTAGTGCTAGAATCCATAACTGGAGTTTAACATAAAACATATATTAAATATATATATACGTGCGCACACACACACACACACACACATATATACACACATATATATATAAAATAAACTGCTTCTGCTAAAATCATATTGATTCTGTTATTCTGTTGCCCAGTGTTTCGCTGCACTGGAGAGGCTCTGCAGGACTGACAGAATGGGCTTTGGGGCTGTGAGGAGAAGCTGAGGGACCTGGGCTGCTGGACCTTCTGGCGAGGAGGCCCAGGGCTCATCCTGCAACTGCTGCATGGGTGGTTTCAGAGAATCACAGAATCAGCCAGGTTGGAAGAGACTTTGCACATCATGAAGTCCAACCTGTGCCCTGACACTGCTTTGTCTCCCTTGAGATTCCTCTAGGATATACAACTGACAAGCTGGGGACAGAGTGGCTGGACAGAAGGCAGGCAGAAAGGGACCTGTGGGGACTGATGGAGAGCAGGGTGGACATGAGCCAGCAGTGTTCCCAGGTGGCCAAGAAGGGCAATGGCACCTGGCCTGGATCAGGACAATGTGGCCATCAGGACCAGGGCAGTGATTCTTCCCCTGTGCTCGACACTGGTTAGGCAGCACCTTAAGTGCTGTGTCCAGTTCTGGGCCCCCCAGCTTAGGAAGGACATGGAGGGGCGGGACCGTGTCCTGAGAAGAACAACAAGGCTGGTGAGGGGTCTGGAACACCAGTCCTGTGAGGAGCGGCTGAGGGATTTGGGGGCTGGGGTTGTTTATCCTGGAGAAGAGGAGGCTCAGGGGAGAAAAGGCGATGTCAGGGCACAGGTTGGACTTGATGATGTCCAAGGTGTTCTCCAACTGTGCTGATTCTGTGATTCTCTGAAACCACCCTTGCAGCAGTTGCAGTATGAGCCCTGGGCCTCCTCTTCAGAAGGTCCAGCAGCCCAGGTGCCTCAGCTTCTCCTCACAGCCCCAAAGCCCATCCTGTCAGTCCTGCAGAGCCTCTGCAGCTCCTCCTTGCCCAGAACAGGAAGTCCCACAGCCAGGCACAGCAGCCCAGATGTGCTGCCCTGGCCTGTGATGCCTCTGGCAAGGGAGCAGCACGAGGCTCTGCAGGAGCCTGAAGACAATTCCTGAAGCACTTGGAGGATGATCCTGCTCCCCAAGGGACGTTGCCATGGTGCTAACTCAGGAACTGAAATGGGGAGTGGGGCCAGGGAGGAAAGGGCAACAGGGATGGGCTGGTTGCAGGGGAGGAAAGAGGGCAATAAGAAAAAAGATAAGGACCACAAAGAATAAAGAAAGCAAAGGGGAAATAAAGGAAATGCTGAGGGCAGTTTGGAGATGGCTGCCAGGCAGCCCTGGCTCTGAGCAACAACATCTGCAGTGGCACAGGAAACTCACAGATCATGGGAACAAACTTTCTGGCTGACTTCAGAGGCCACCACAAACCTGAGTGGTTTCCCTGCTGTCCCCCAGCCCTTCCTGGCCCCAGGGGCTGATGGCATTTGTGCTCCCTCAGGTTCATCTCCCCACACCAACACCATGGGGGTGCTCACGCCTGCTCTGGGCAGTGCAAACAGGGACTCCTGAGCCAGTGCTGCCGTGTCTGTGCCTGTAAGGATGCGGCCCCTGTGTGAGCTGGGGGAGAGGCCAGGGCTGCAGAGGGGGGATGTTGTTGGCAGGTGCATGAGGACGCTGTGGGACGCTGCCCTGGGGTGTCCAGCGCAGTGGGGATGGATCAGCCCCTGCTCTGCTGCTCCTTCCCATCTCCCCCAGGCACCTTGCAGAGCCCCAGCCATGCTGTTTGCCCCCAGCCTGCCCACGGCCACCCTGGGGCTGCTCACGGGGCTTTTCTCTGCTGAGCATTGGCCTGGGTGTGTTCTGGAGAGAGCCTGGGCAAGGAGCCTGGAGCCCTGTCTTGCAATGCAAGATGTAACCAAAAAAGTGTATTCTATTACCATCTGTTAAAACCAGGAGGACAGGTTGTTTATCTCTTCCATGACCCATTCATTCCTCATATCTTTGAGCGGGATCTTCTTTTAATGGGCCAGCTGTTAAAACTAAATGGGGCAGTGTTCTTGGTCTCTTACATGACCCATCCTCCCTCCAGGGAGATATCTTCTGTTAATGGGCCATTGAGTCCCACTGCATGACTGATAAAATTACATCATCCCATTGTGAGATGCTCCACCCAGAGGGAGGAGCCAAGCATTCCCACTTGGATATAATCTGAGATTTAAAGCTCCAGGAGCAGCCTGGTTTCCACTGGATTCCCAGAGGAAGACCAGACCCATCTACACCAGCACTGGACCTTCAGAGGAAAACTACACCCTTCTACAAGATCATTACTTCAACAAAACCACATCTGTCACTCCAGGAGGACTGCAGCCACAATTTGATTGTACTGCAAGCAACATCTTGACTACCCGGGTGTCAGGTTGGATTCTGAGTCTTATTTTTTGGGCTTTTTTGGTGGTGGTGTGTTTTACTACTGCACTTTTAGTTTAATTTTCCTACTGAAGGATTGATATTCCTATTGCCATATTTTTGCTTGAGGGCCCATTAATTTCAATCTTATAAACCAAAGAGTGGGTGGTTGTATTTTCCATTTCAAGGGAGGCTCCAGCATTCCGTAGCAGATCCCTGTCTTACCAGCCCAGGACAGGGGGAGCTCAGCTCAGATAACCTGAGTGGTCCCTGGGTTGGGTTTTTTTGGGGTGGGAATGTTTGGAGAAGTAAGAACTCTAAACCTGGGAGGAAAATGGCTCTTGGGGGGACATTGGGGGGTCCCAGTGGTGGCTGCTGGCAGAGGCAGCCTGGAGGACCAGAGCCCTGTGTCCCCCAGGAGCCCAGAGAGGGGGGAGCACTGCAATTTGCAGGACCCTCAACAGCTTGGAGAGGGGCAGGGGGCACTCCTTGGAGCCCCTGCACCCCAAAGCCGAGAATAAGGGGAGAAGGGACCCTGGGACTCCAAAATCCCTAAATAGCATTCCTAAATAGAAAATGGAAAAGGGGGGAGCTTTTCAGATTCCTGGGATTCTCAGCTGCCTGAGGAGGGCACTGAGACCAGAGACAGGAAATTCCAGAAAGAAATTTTCAGGGCTGCTCTTGGTGATTGATAGGCTATTAGGGGCTCCAGATGTCTGGTGACTTGTAGAGACGGACTTGAGCAGAGGGACATTCAAACTCAACATACTCATCCCTTGTTTTTGCCCCATACCAGGATTTCCCATTCCCAAACCTTGTCTGGATGGAGGAGGAGGCTGTGAGGAAGAGAAAGATGCCCCAGGACAGCCAGGCAGGTGAGGAGGAAGTCAGTGCCCCTTTCCCCCTCTCTCCTGCTCCATCTCCCAGCCCCGCATGGCCCCTGGCTGCAGGACAACCCCACTGCCAATGCCATCCTGCCAGGGATGTGTTGGGGGAAATCTCCTTCCCCTTCCCTCTGGCATGGAGGCAAATCCCATCCTGTCCTTGTCCTTCCACTCCCAGACAAGGAGCTGAGGATCGACACCAGGGAGGACAAATCTCTGAGGCAGAACCTCGTGGAAGAGGCTGTTTTGAGCAGCTCCACGGCACAGGAATCCAATGGGGAGGAAAAGATACAGAGATCTTATGGGAGGAGGGGCTCCAAACCCATCCCAGGTTAGTCTGAGGAGGAAAGACCCACCCTGTGCCAGGAAAGTGGACAGAGCTTCAGCCAGAGCAACACCCCTGTCCAGCACCAAGTCATCCACACTGGGGACAGGCCCTACGAGTGTCCCAAGTGTCAGAAGAGGTTTCAGACCAGCTCCAATCTCCTCCAGCACCAGCAGATTCACACAGAGGAGAGGCCCTTCCACTGCCCCGACTGCAGGAAGGGCTTCAAGCACAACTCCACCCTCATCTCCCACCAGCGCATCCACACTGGGGAAAGGCCCTATGAATGTGGGGAATGTGGGATGAGCCTCAGCCATAGCTCCAGCCCTAGCCGTCACCAGAGGATCCCCACCAGGGAACGGCCTTATGAGTGTGAGCAGTGTGGGAAGAGCTTCAACCAGCGCTCCAACTTTATCCGTCACCAGAACATCCATGCTGAGGAAAGGCCATACAAGTGTGGGGAATGTGAGAAGGGCTTCAACCAGAGGTCACAACTGATCATCCACCAAATGATCCACACTGGAGAGAGGCTCTATCAGTGTTCTGAGTGTGGGAAGAGGTTTCAGACCAGCTCCACTTTCGTTTTACATCAGCGGATTCACACAGATGAGAAGCCCTTCCGCTGCCCTGACTGCAGGAAGGGCTTCAAGCACAACTTCCACCTCATCAGGCACCAGCGCATCCACACTGGGGAGAGGCCCTACGAGTGTCCCCAGTGTGTAAAGAGCTTCTCAGACAGCTCTCACTTGACCAAACTCCAACGGAGGCATCGGTACGGGAAGCCCTGTGAGTTCCCCGACTGTGGGGAAAGCTTCCTGCACTGCTCCAACTCCATCCCCCATCAGGGGACCCACATTGCAAGGGCGGTGGGCTGGTGGTCATTTAGCTTGGTGGTTCATGATGTTCTTTTGATTCATCTTCCTCCCTTTTAAACCAGCAAAATTGGGCTGAAAATCAACAAGTTCATCAAAGCCATCTCAATGCTTGCTTTTTCCCTTTTTCCTTGTGTTTCAAGAGAATCTGGGATTCTGAGTGTTACTTGGGAGGATTTGAGGGTATTTGATGTGGTTGTCTCCATTTCTTATCGCTCAAAGAGACAAGTGGGTTTGATCTGTCACATCAAAAACACTCCATGCCACTGAAAACTGCTCAATCCCACCCCAGAATTACTCAATTCCTCAGTGTGGAAAGGGGTTGGAAGGGGGTTGGGTGAAGTGGGTTGTAAATTGGGAGGGGTGAGGTGAGCCTTGGGTGGGGCAGGATGGGTCGGATGAGGATTGGGAGGGGTGGGATGGAAGAAATACAGCTTGGGAAGGGGGTCTTGATGTCCAGGAGAGCTGGGATGGGTTTGGGTGGGGATTGGGAGGGTGTGGTGAAATCTGCAATGAGACAGCCAAAGGTTTGCATGATGAAGGGAAGAGGAACCCATTCTTGAGTGAGTTTTTGAGTATTCCACGTTCTTGAAGGGATTTTGGTGCATCCCAGATTTCTGAGGTGGTTTTGGGATGGTCACTGCCCCAGCCCCAGCCACTGCAGCCTCTGGTGCAGCCCCAAAGTGGCTGCCCAGCCCCTGGCACCCTGAAAACCCCACCTGAGAGAGGGGCCAGAGCAGGTGAGGATGTGACACAGCTGTGACACTGACACGTCCCACGGCCCTGGAGCTCACAGCAGCTGAGATGATGCTGGATCCAAGGCCCTGACTTGTGCATCTCTCTCTCTCTCTCTCTCTCTCTTCTCCTGACTTCCTCTTCTCAAAATCTGGATAACTTGAAGTTGCAGTGTTTAGAGTTTTCTGAGTCAGTGCTTTGTGAAGTGCCTTGCCATAATTCCAGGTTTAATAGAAGTTATAAGCAATGTTAAATACTATTCCTCTGTAAATGGTTATGTCATAGTTTATAAGTTTGGATAAATACTGTCAGGTGCTGTTCTTTTGCTAAATTGTGAAGTTGCAGGTGTAAGTTCAGGTTCGGGTATAAGTCAAGTCCTGTTAAGTTGGAGCTCTGTTACACTTTTTGGCCGTGTTCCTTTGATCCTTGCCCTCACTGTCCTCTTGTCGCACACACAGGGACAGTCCTCAGTTCATTTCTGGTTTGATTGCCTGGATTTTGTTTGGTTCTGTTGTTGCTTTCCTTCCTTGCTGTGCCTGAAGTGTCCAGTCAGGGACAGAGTGACCCTTGCAAGGAACTTTGTCATGCCTCACCACCTGTGCTCCTAACTGGTGATTTTTGTCAAATATGCTAATCTGCTGTACTTATAGAACTGTATTCACCCTTTGGGGGGCTGGGCGTTTTGTGGGACATTTTCCATATCTGCCCCTTGGAGGCCTCCAATAAAGATCAGCCTTTCTATTACCTCCTCTATAATATTATCTCTAATGAGGGTTGCTTTTCTCCTCTTGTTTTATGCTCCTTCGGCACTGTGACTAGGGCTTGCTGGCTTACTTCTCTGCTCCTCTGCCACTTGGGAGAGGAAAAATCCTCTGCACTTGGTAGGCTTCTACAAGTCTTATTCCTCAAACCTGTCCTGGGGATGGATCAGGGATGGAGTATCTTATGATCATTTGTGCTTAGTGGGAGGAAAACTTCTTTTATCATGATGTTGTTAGTTCTGCTCCATTCTCTATGTATTTTATAGTAAAGAACTGTTATTCCTTTTCCCACAGTTTTGCTCGGGAGCCCTGTAATTCTGGGATTTCATCCAAGGGGATCATGGGGACACTTTTAGGTCTCATGGAACCAAGGGGCCAGTGTGATTCTGAGAGGCCCCGTGGGTCCACGGAGACCATTGTGCTCATGCAGGACCCCATGGAATCCTGGATTCCATTGTGACACTGCTGGGTACCATGGAACCAAGGACTCCTGTGACACTGAGGAACCTCATGGAAACAAGGGAACAGGGAACAGGTCTGGCTGGCCTGGCCTCCCAGGGGCTGCCTGACAGCTCCAGCTGACCATGGAATGTCCAGGGTCACTTCTCATCTGCAGCTCTGGAGCTCCATGCTTACCTTCCTGTGGAAAAGAACTGTCCTTCTCTTCCAGGGACCCATGGCCAAAATTGGGATTTGGCCTCTAGAATTCTGTATATCCAAGGATTGCTTCCAGCCAAAAGCTGCCAGGAGAGAAAAGTATGTCTGGCTTGACCTCCTGGGGACCACATCTGGCCACCAGATTGCCTCTGGTGATCTACCTCCAAAACACTGGGGCTCCATGCTTTGCTTCCTATGGAAAAGGACAGTCCTTCTCATCCATGAGCCCAGGGTCAACTTTGGGATTTTACCCCCCAGATTGTATCCAAAGATTGTTCGTAGGGAAGAGCTGCAAGGACAGACAAGTCCTGCTGACCTTGGCCTCCTGGAGGCCACCTCTGATCTGCCTTCAAAACATTGGGGCTCCACCCTTTCCTTACTATGGAAAAGACCCATCATTCCAGGTGCCCGTGATCAAAATTTGGAAGATCCCACTTCCAAATATCCATATATCTAAGGATTGTTATCAGATCAAACCTTCTGGAAAAGACAGATCTGCCTGGCTTGGCTTTCCAGGGCCCCCTCTCATCTGCCTTCAAAACACGGGGGCTTTGTGCTTTTCTTCCTATGGAATTAAACATCTTTCATGTCCAGGTGCCCATGGCCAATACTGAGAATCCATCTCCCAAATTCCATATATCCAAGGATTGCTTCCAGACAAAAGCCACCACTACCATCAAGTCTGGCTGGCTCTGCCTCCTGAGGGCCTGCTCTCACCTGCCTTCCAAACACTGGGAGCTCCGTGCTTTCCTTTTTTATGGAAAAGACTCATCCAGCTTGTCCAGGCAGAAATGGCTGAAATTGGGATTCCACATTCCAAATTCCCTGTATCCAAGGTTGTTCCCAGACAAACCTGCCAGGACAGACAGATGTGACTGGCCTTGGCCTCTGGTGGCTGTGTCTCATCTGTCTCTGAAACACTGGGACTCGGTGCTTTCCTTCCTATGGACACCCCTGTGACCCCTGTGGGCTTATGGAACCCAGGGGCCATGGTGACACTGCAGGGCTTGTGCGACCAAGAGGACCACAGTGATCCTGTGGCGTTCCATGGAACCAAGGGGCCACTGTGGCACTGAGGGGCCCCAAAGAGCCGTGGTGCCTTTGTGGCATTGCAGGGCCCATGAAACCAAGAGAACATGGAATAGCTCTGCCTGACTTGGGCTCCTGGGGGTGCCTGAGACATCTGGCTGATCTTTGCATGGTGAGAGCTGCTTCTCCTCTGCCCCTGAAACACTGGGGCTTCATGTTTTCCTTCCCATGGAACAGAACTGTTCTTCTCCTCCAGGCACAAATGGTCAAAATTGGGATTGCATCTCCAAGTTTCTGTATATCCAAGGATTGTTTCCATATGAAACTTGCCAGGACAGACAGCTCTGGCTGGCCTTGGCCTCTTGGGGCCACCTTGCATCTGCCTTTGAAACACTGGGGGGCCGTGCCTTTCTTCCCATGGAAAAAACCCCACATCTTTCAAGTGCAGGCATCCAAGGCCAAAACTGGGAATCCTCCCCCAAAATTCCATATATCCAAGTATAGCTCCCAGACAAAATCTACCAGGACTGACAAGTCTAGCTTGCTTTGACTTCCTGAGGGCCAGCTCTTAGCTGCATTGAAACATCGGAGCTGTTCTCCTCCAGGTGCACATGGCCAAAATTGGAATTTGGCCTCAAAAATTCCATCTATCCTAGGATTGCTCCCAGGCAAATTCTGCCAAGACAAACAGATCTGGCTGACCTTGGCCCCTGGAGACTGACTTTCACCTTTCAATACTGGGCTTCTGTGGTTTCCTTCCTATAGAAAGGAACCGTCCTTCTTTTCCAGGTGCCCATTGCCTCAAGCCCTTGACCGCTGTGAAGGGACAAAGGAGCTCTGTGCTCAGTGGAGTGGAGACTGAGGACAGCAGAGGAGAGCCCTGGCAGGGATAGAAGGGTGACTTCAGAGATGGGGGATCATTTTGACATGTCAAAAAAGAGAGAAAGAAAAAAATTATGCAGCGGGCAGCTGGGGAGGTCCAGACTGGACACCAGGAGAAAGGAATTTCCCTCCCAGGGCAGGGCTGTGGTACAACACATCCCCCAGAAGGAGTCTGGAGCAGCCCAAGGCTCTGTGTGCACAGGCAGAGGCAGGCAGGACGCAGAGCTGTCAGCAGAGGAAGGGGCCAGCGAGGTGGGGCAGCCGGGGGATGACGACAGCCTGCAGGGACAGAGGCACAGGGCATGGACACCGTAGGACAGCCTGGGCTGGAGAGGGCACAGGGATGGGCAGCAGCTGAAAGGCCCTGACAGAGCCAACTCCTGCAGCACTTTGGCCATGGCTGCTGTTCCTGGCACTGAGGCCAGGAGGGGACAAGTGACCCTTGCAGCCCTGGGGCCTCATTGCCTCCTTGTCCCTGCTCAGCAGCCTGGCAGGGGCCGCCCCATGGTGCTGCCCTTGGCATTGCACATCCCCACATCCCAGTGCCCCAGGAAGAGCCCTGAGCAATGAGGGAGGGACAGGATCTGCTTTGGCAGGAGCTGGGGCTGAGGCCTTGGCCCTTTGCATTTCTGAAACACATCCAGGTTTGCTCAGCACTCAAAGACACCTTTTCCTTGTTTGTCCTCACCAGTCCACAGTGCTTGCAGTGTTCTGCTTAACTAGAACCTGGGGACACTTTCCTATGAGTTGTGTCCCTCAGTGGGACCCATTAAAAGTTAAAGAAACTTTGGACTTTGAATCTGACTTTGAGTTCTTGAGAAGTTTTTTGAGCACACTCTGAGGGATTGAGTCTGATGTAATCAGCACCAAAGCCCCAAGAGGGTCATTAAAGTCCTTGTGCTGTGTCTGTGCTGCTGAGCTGGGCTGGGCTCCTGGCACAGAGGAAGCTCCTGGCAACCAAGAAGAGCTTGAAAAAGACACTTCTGAGGAGCAGCTCCTTTCCCAGCCCAGCAGGGCTGAGGGCACTGCCTGCAGGTACCTGAGAGCAGTGAAGCAGACAGAGGCTTAAAGCAGCTGGGAGGACAATTATGAGATTATTCGTGGAGAAATCTTCACAGCTTTTGACACAGTCAGTCCCTGGCTGCAGGGATCTCCTAAAGCTGACCCCTGACAGGACTGACATGACTGTAAGGATGGTTCTGCTACTGTTCCTGGTTTGGGGGAGGATGTGCTCCAGAGCAGGGCTGCCCTGGGCTCCATCAGAGGGACAGGGCAGGACGGCTCCTGCTGCCAGGGGTGGGTGCAGGGGGTGAAGCTGGGGCTGCAGCCAGGGGTGCCCAGGGCTGTCCTGCAGAGCAGTTCCTGCAGCCCTGAGGGCTCTTGGCAAGGCCAGGGGATTTACCACCTGCCAGGGGCAGGTCTCAGCCTGCCTGGGAGCTCCCCATGGATGCTGGAGGGGAGCTGTGGGTGCAAGGAGTGACTCCTGCAAGGGCAGGTCCTGCTGCTGTGGAGAGGGTGCTGTGTGGGCCAGGGCTGCTCACAGCTCCAGCTCATGCCCGGGTCATTCCCAAGAGGACTTTTCATGAGCTCATTCAGGGCAGGGGTTTCCTGCTTGAGTCTCTGCTTTCCTGAATCTGTGCTCCCACTTTTCCCTGGCTCAGCTTGGTGACAATGGAAACTCAGCTGTGCAGGGCAGAGCAGGGGCTGAGGCTCTTAAACAATCCCAGTGAGTTTTCCTGGAATCCTCAGCAAGTGCCTCCAGCTCCCCAGCCTCCAGATCCATGCAGCATCCCCTTTCCATAGTGCCCAGGCCTGGGGGAGCTGTTCTTTAATCTCTGCAGCCCCGAGCAGCTGCAAGGCAGAGCTGGCCCAGGGGCTGGGCTGGGCTCTGGCAGCACTGGCAGGGAAGGAGCCCGGGGCCACAGGAACAGCTCGGGCTGGGACAGCTCCAGCAGCAGAGGCTGGGCAGGGAGGGAGGGAGGCAGTGCTGAGGGAAGCCCTGCTGCAGGGGAGATGTGGCACCTGCCGGCCCTGCCCTGCAGGGCACACACTGCCCTGAGCAGCACAGCTCTTGTGTCCCCTCACAGCCAGCACAGCCCTCAGCCTGGGGGCTCGGGGCCCTCAGTCCCCTCCTGGGCCGGCAGAGCAGCTCCAGAGATGAAGGGCATCTCTCCTGCCATGTGCCCATTCCTGCTTACCAGGGCCTGAGGGCCACTGTCCTGCACTGCTGCTGCCTGGGAGGGGCTGTGCAGGGCTGGGCAGGGAAAGGCTTTTCCTCAGAGCCCAGGTCTCTCTCCTTGCCTTGCCCAGGTGCTCCTGGCATTGCTGACGGGCTCTCTGGGAATGGCAGCTCCAGCTGCAGGCTCAGGCGCAGCTCTTGGGCTCCTCCTGTGCAGGCTGAGCACAGCAATGGGGTGTCCCAGCTCCCTCTGCCCTGGGAGCTCTGGGCAGGGCAGGCTGGAGGCTGGGAATGAGCTGACTCTCCTCCAGCAGTGCCATGGACAGGACCCTGGGTGTGTCCTGGGGATGCCATCCAAGCTGTGAGCTGCCTCCAGGGGACACTGGGGACAGGAGTGTCCTTGGCCAGGGGTGGGGCTGAGACTCTGAGAAAGGCTGAGCCAGTTTGCTCTGCTGTGGCTCCCTCTGCTCTCAGCTGTGTCAGGCTGATTTTCAGGGGAACACAGGGACTGCCCTGGATCTCAGAAAGGGCAGCTGGGGACAGATGGAGCCACAGAGCAGCTCCCCTCAGCCTTCACTGAGTTACAGCCAATGCTCTTGCCTTGCACAGTTCTCTCTGATCTCCCTGGGCACAGCAGGAAACCCTCTCCAGCTGCATTTGGCCATCACTGTTCCTTAGCCCTGGCACAGGAGATGCTGCCAAGCTCTGCCTCAGGAGCAGTTTGGGCTGATGAAGTCCAACCCCAGGACTGGCCCCTGTCCCTGTTCCCATGACCCCAGTGCTGCAGAGCAGAGCTGACCCCTGGGTGTCCATGGGCAGAGCCCCTGCTCGTCACAGCAATGGGG
This sequence comes from Tachycineta bicolor, assembly GCA_025960845.1. Lineage (NCBI taxonomy): Eukaryota > Metazoa > Chordata > Aves > Passeriformes > Hirundinidae > Tachycineta > Tachycineta bicolor. The sequence goes on along the minus strand of JANEHK010001278.1, from coordinate 625 downwards.
CCAGATCCCAGCAGAGCCCCAGGTACAGGGATGAGGGATGAGCTCTGAGAAAAGGAAAACTGGGTGGGACAGAGCAGCAGGGAACAGAGCTGGGAGAAAGGGCTTGGACATTGCTCAGCAAAGTCTCCCCTGACTTATCACAGCATCCTTCTTCGACAGGACTCCATGGCCAGAGTGAAGAAATGTCCAACAGCAGCTCCATCAGCCACTTCCTCCTGCTGGCACTGGCAGACACGCGGCAGCTGCAGCTCCTGCACTTCTGCCTCTTCCTGGGCATCTCCCTGGCTGCCCTCCTGGCCAACGGCCTCATCATCAGCGCCGTAGCCTGCGGCCACCTCCTGCACACGCCCATGTTCTTCTTCCTGCTCAACCTGGCCCTCACCGACCTGGGCTCCATCCTCACCACTGTCCCCAAAGCCATGCACAATTCCCTCTGGGACACCAGGCACATCTCCTATTCAGGATGTGTTACCCAGCTCTTTTTCTTTCTGTTCTTCATCTCAGCAGAACTTTCCCTCCTGACCATCATGAGCTACGACCGCTACGTGTCCATCTGCAAACCCCTGCACTACGGGACCCTCCTGGGCAGCAGAGCTTGTGCCCACATGGCAGCAGCTGCCTGGGC
>JANEHK010001277.1:0-13697 GCA_025960845.1 Tachycineta bicolor | reverse complement strand
TCAAGGATGCAGCCAGAAAAGCAATGATGCAAGTTACACCAGCAGGAGTCACAGAAAGTAGTTTCACAAAGGTGAAACAAGGTCCTTCAGAACCCTTCAGTTCATTCATCGATCGTCTCACACAAGCAGTGGACAGGCAAGTTACAGATGAAGCAGTGAAGTCACATTTGATTCAGTGTCTTGCATTTGCAAATGCCAACCCAGAATGCAAGCGCGTCATCAGTGCAATGCCAGGCCAACCCACCATAGCAGAAATTTTAGAGGCATGCAACAAAGTGGGGACACCACAGCACGTCGCAGCAATTGTGGGAAATCAAGTGGAAAAAGCTGTCAAAGATGCATTTGCAAATTTTCAACAAAAACAGTGTTTCAAGTGTGGCAGGCCAAGACATTTCAAAAAGGATTGTCCACAAATTACACACGATGCAAATTCAACAGATCATTGTCCGACATGCGGAAGAGGGAATTATTGCTCTGCAAAAAACAATGCAAGTAGAAGAACTCAGTCGGGAAACTCCAGAAAGAGCGCGAATCGTCAACGCGCGACGACACAAATAATGGCGATGACTCAAGAGCAGGTTCCGCAAGGGGGACAATCATCGAGGAACAACAATCCAGCGCCCTCAGCAGGACAATTTGCAGGATCCCCAGCGATCCAGAGTTACTCCCACCAGGAGCGCAGTGTGACTTGGCAACTTCCAAAGTGATATGTTTTTTAGATGACAATTATGCAGTGATACCCACTGGTGTCACTGGAGCCTCATGGAAAAGACAGGACTTTCTAATTATAGGTAAGGACAGAAGCAGTGTTTTGGGACTTGTTATTTACCCTTCTGTCATTTCAGCAGATCGCAATGATGAGTTGACAGTTTTAGCGAAGCCTCATCAGCCACCATTAGTCATTCCTCCAAACACCTCGATTGCCAAGGCAATTGCATTGCCACCCCATGCAGCAGAACACGTCTTGCCAGTGCTCCGGGAACAAGATCCTCCTTCAGGTGAGCACATGGAGGTTCATGCCTCCTAGGTGAAACACATAGGCCGAGACAGACCAATTCTCGTCTGTGAATTAACCCAGGGTGACAAAACAATCGCAGTCAAAGGGATGCTTGACACAGGCGCAGACGTCACGGTGATTTCATATCTTTTTTGGCCCAAAAATTAGAAATTAATTGCTCCCTTGAGTCCTCTTTCAGGCATAGGGGGGAACACCTTATGTCTGCAGAGTGAAGATGCGGTTGTTGTCTCGGGGCCAAGAGGTAAGACTGCAATCATTCGCCCATTTGTTGTGCAAAGACCCATCACAGTGTGGGGAAGGGACATTTTAATACAATGGGGCGTGAGGTTGGAAGTGGATTTTTAGTGGGGGCCACTGTGGCACTCACCACTTTGAAATTGACCTGGAAAACAGACAATCCTGTCTGGGTGGATCAGTGGCCCCTCGAAAGAAAAAAATTGAGTGCTCTCAAAAATTTAGTCAAGGAACAATTGGAAAAGAGACACATTGTACCAACAAACAGTCCCTGGAATTCCCCAGTGTTTGTCATTCGCAAGAAAGCCTCTGGATCATGGAGATTGCTTCATGATCTCAGAAAAATCAATGAGGTCATTGAGGAAATGGGACCACTTCAGCTAAGGCTTCCATCTCTCTCAATGATCCTGAGAGATTGGCCACTTGTGATCATTGATCTCAAAGACTGTTTTTTCAACATTCCACTTCATCCAGATGATGCTCCTCGATTTGCCTTTTCCATCCCAAGTGTCAACAGGGAAGAGCCTCTGCAGAGATACCATTAGATTGTTCTTCCTCAAGGACTCAAGAATTCTCCGACCATCTGCCAATAGTTTGTTGCACGGGCACTGTCTCCAGCTCGAAAGAAACATCCAGGAGCAAAAATCATTCATTATATGGATGATCTGCTCATTGCAGCACCGACACAACAGGAATTGCAGAGAGCTCGTGACTGTGTGATCACAGAAGTGCAACATGCAGGTTTAGAAATTTCAACTTCAAAAATTCAAGAAATTGCACCTTGGAAATACTTAGGATGGAAAATCACTGAACAAACAGTGAAACCACAAAAAATTGAAATTAAAACAGAAGTTAACAACTTACAGGATTTGCAACAACTTTTGGGGGAGATCAACTGGATGAGATCCGTCTTAGGGATCACAAATGACGAACTTGCGCCGTTGTTCAATCTCTTGAAAGGGGACAGTAACATCAAATCTCCCAAGAGTCTCACTCCTGAGGCTCGGGAGGCCCTTGAGAAAATTGCTAGAGCCCTCCAGCAGAGACAGGCACATCGCTTTGTAACATCTTTACCTTTTTTTCTTGCAGTGTTGGGGGAAAAAATACAGTTGTATGGGTTGATTTTTCAGTGGGATTCATCGCAGAAAGACCCATTGTTGATTTTGGAGTAGATTTTTTTATCTTACAGGTCTCCGAGGACGATCCTCTCAAGTCTGGAAATGATAGCTCAAATCATCATCAAAGCTAGGACCAGGCTGCAAACAATGGCAGGCAAAGATTTTACAACAATTTACCTGCCTTTGAAAAAAGATTATTTTGATTAGGCGTTGCAAAAGTCAGAGGATTTGCAGATTGCATTGTTAGATTACCCAGGTGTTTGTACTATTCATTTCCCAAGTCACAAGCTGTTGAAAGCAAAAATAAGTTTCAGAGAAAGACCAAAAATAAGTGAGGTGCCGTTGGATGCAATAACAGTTTTTACCGACAGCTCAGGAAAGACTCACAAATCAGTAAGTACATGGCAAGATGACATCACAGAGGAATGGAAATCAGATATAAGAATAGTACAAAGGTCACCACAAATAGTGGAATTAGCAGCAGTGGTCCGAACTTTTGAGCTGTTCCAGCAACCTTTTAACTTAATCACAGACTCAGCTTATGTAGCTAATGTAGTCAAGAAGCTTGAGGGTTCACTTTTGAGGGAAGTTGACAATGAAAGTTTGTATTCATATTTGCTGTGCATGAGGGCATTGTTGCAAAACAGAAAACATAAATACTTTGTCTCTCACATCAGAGCACACTCATCCCTTCCAGGTTTTTTAGCAGAAGGCAATGCACACGCAGACAAATTGACCATGCCAATTTCAAGGACTTTACCGAACATTTTTGAACAGGCAAAATTAAGCCATGCATTCTTTCATCAGAATGCTCAAGCACTAATGGAAGGTTTTCACATTTCCAAAAGTCAGGCAAAAGAAATCATTAGTGCTTGCCCAGATTGCCAGCTTGTTCAACCTCCTGCATCAATGGGAGCAGTCAATCCAAGAGGATTGCACAGTTTGCAGTTATAGCAAACTGATGTCACAAAATATCCTTCTTTTAGGAAGCTCAAAAATGTTCATGTTTCAGTTGACACATTTTCAGGCGCAGTCTTTTCATCTTTGCACACAGGTGAGACAGCACAACATGCTTGTCGACATTTCTTGCAGGCATTTGCATCTTTAGGCGTGCCGCAAGAAATCAAAACAGACAATGGACCAACATACATAGGGAAAGTGCTTGACAAATTCCTGAAGAGGTGGGGTGTCCATCATACTTTTAGTATCCCACACTCTCCAACAAGTCAAGCAATCATTGAAAGAACACATCAAACATTAAAATCCCTTTTGGACAGACAAAAAAGAGGAGAAGCAGACGCAACACCATACATGCGCTTGAATAAAGCCTTGTATGTGTTGAATTTTCTCAATGGCTCTTTTACAGAGCCAACTCCACCAATCATGAAGCATTTTTCAAACACCACGAGAGCAAAACTGAAGGAAAACCCTTTAGTTTTGGTCAGAAACCCAGAAACAGGTCAAATCGAAGGACCATTCAAATTGATAACTTGAGGCAAGGGATTTGCTTGTGTCTCCACTGCAGTTAGACCAAAGTGGCTGGCGGCGAGACACGTGAAACCATACCGAGTCCAGACGCAAGCAGAGACAGACCCCAAGACCAGAGGAAGAGAAGTGGGCACGCAGACGTGAGCCGGTGTCAAGACAACAGACATCCCTTCGTTCTACGTGCAAAAAGACTTTGGGACTTGAGTTCTTTGGGGCTTGGGTAGTGTTGCATTTTTAAGGATTCCCATAAGAAAAAAGTCATTGAAAATGAAAGAACTATCCTTGTGCCTCACTCTCTTCTTGGTTGCCTTGAGCAATGCGGCAATTTTGCCCGTGGCTCAACCAAAAGAGAATGTTTGGGAAACTCTAGCCAATGCATCAGGTTTGGATACCATCTGCCTGACACACTCAAGACCAGGGAAACCTTTCTCAACATGTTTAGTGGGATTGCCAGTGAACGAATGGCCGATTCCAAAAAACATCCCTCCAGAAATTTCAAAGTTCATTGTAAATCCAGTAGACCAATGGAATGTTTAGGTGAATTTCCTTCCCGTAGCTCCTTTTGAGCCCCAGGAACTGGAAATTCTTAGATCGGTCTCAATGCAATTCTGTGTGAAATTTGGCCTTTCTGGAGTGACAAAAAATAAAACTGTAAACGTCACTCCAAACCTCAATTTTTACAGAAATTCATCATCTTGGTGTAATTACACTAAGATGCTGAAAAAACCATCCAATCATGTTCCAGCTCAGTTACCAAAGGGAAACTTTTTAATTTGTGGGAACAAAATTTGGCCCGCAATTCCTGCAAATGCCACAAGTAGTCCGTGCAGCATTGGAATGCTTTCATTGCTAACACCCAACATGACACTGATGAGAGAATTAAAACGGAGAGTGAAAAGATCTGTTCAAATGTATGATCCAAATTGTGATGATGAAGTTCACACATGGAGCAAGGGTCAGAGAATTGCAGCTGCAATTTTTTCACCACAGGTAGCATCAGGAGCAGCCTTGACACAATTGGATCATGTGGGTTGTTAGCTGAACAAACATGCCCGAGCTGTCTCTCTTGCACTGAGTGACATGTTGTTAGACATTGACAGTGTAAGACGAGCAACTCTCCAAAACAGAGCAGCCATTGACTATCTTTTGCAGGCCCACGGGCATGGGTGTGAGGAATTTAAAGGAATGTGCTGCATGAATTTGTCAGATCATTCCAAATCCATTCATGAAAACGTCAAGCAATTGCAGGAGAGTGTGAAAAAACTTGGAAAGGTAACTGCATCGTGGATGGATGGTTTGTTCAATTTGTTTGACCTTTCACCATTGCAGAAGAAGTTTTTAAAAATAGTTATATATATTTTAGTAAGGCTTGTAATCCTCCTCATGATTTTGCCGTGTTTGTTTCTATGTATACGGCAAGCCATGGACAAAGTGGCCAAGGAAGTGTTTTTGGTTCAAACAGGAGGGGGAGATGTTGGAGTCCAGGGCATCCCTTTGGCTGCCCTGGAGGGTCAGGGACCTGGGCAGGGGGCTCTGAGACCCCAGCCCAGAGCTCAGAGAGACACTGGCTTTGATCTCAGTCCATGGGAAAAACTTCCTAAACTGAGGGAGGGTTTGCAAACCACAGGGGTGTGAAAAATAGTAGTTTAGTTTGTCACAGAGTGAAAAAATAGTGATTTTAGATTCATAGCATTAGAGTGAATGGGGACAAAATGGAGAATCTGGGGCGTTGTCTCCTTCTTCTTCCTTCTCCTTTCCTCACTCCATTTCTGCAGTGACGTTGGCACAAAGTAGTTAGTAAGGATTGGGTCAGTGTATAGGTGACCTTTTTAGTAATAGTGATAGACATTGGTAAGAAATAGTAAATAACGAACACGTAGTAATTAGTATAAAAGATTAAGCACAGCCCAGCTCGGGGGGAGACGCGAGAAATCCATGCACCTGCAGACATCGTGCTGGACTGTGAGAAATTTGTAAGATAAGAAACAATAAACAAAAAATGCAACCTTGAAAAATCTAAACCTGAAGACTCCGTCTCTTCCTTCGGCTTGGCGCGGAGCTGTGCAGAGGGGAAAAAGACCCTGAAACCACCTGAATGTTGGGAAAACAGCCCCCGACAGCCACGGGTCTGGACAACAGTGGCAAATTGACTTTTCAGAACTCCCAAGAAAAGGGGGGTATCGATACTTGCTGGTTTTAAGAGATACGTTTTCAGGGTGGCCAGAGGCTTTTCCCACCAGGACTGCCAAAGCCCGGGAGGTAACCAAAGTATTACTACAAGAGGTAATACCACGCTTTGGAGTTCCAGCCACAATATCTTCAGATAGGGGGCCACACTTTATTTCAAAAATAGTACAACAAATCAGTCGTCACCTGGGCATAGACTGGGAGCTCCATACCCCTTATCGCCCCCAATCAAGTGGCCAAGTGGAAAAAATGAACCATTTAATAAAACAGCAAATTGTTAGGCTGGGACAAGAAGCTAATTTACCCTGGCCTCAATCTCTCCCACTGGCATTGCTGCGGATCCGAACCAAGCCTAGAGCTAAGGAAAAATTAAGTCCCTTTGAAATGCTTTACGGAAGACCGTATGGCGTGCAAAAGGGATTGTCCACCCAGGTAGGGGAGGAGAGGCTGACCGCCTATATGATAGCCTTAAGCAAACAGCTCAAAGCAATTGAGAGACATGTGGCTGGAACTCGGAGCAGAGGGCTGGATGGGCCAGTACATGACATACAGCCTGGAGATTATGTGTATGTTAAGTCTCTTACAGAAAGAACTTTGGAGCCACAGTGGGAGGGACCATTCCAGGTGTTTCTTACCACCTTCACCGCAGTTAAAATCAAGGAACAGAGTGCCTGGATTCACCATTCTCGAGTGAAGAAGGCTCCAGAAACTCCTTGGAAAGTAATCCCGGGTGACAATGAACTGAAATTGAAACTTACTCGGGCATAATGAATACATTATGGTTGAGAATATTCCATAATTTAGCATACAGGAATCCAATCAGTAGAATTGTTTTGTTTGTTTTGCCTGTAGCTATAAGTGCAACCCAAGGATTGGAAAGTATCTCTAACCAGAAAAATGCTGAATGGCCTTGGTCCCAAGCTTTCATTCAGTATACTGGATCCATGGGAGACCATTCTGACATAAAGGATTTAAACCTATCAACTGTGGTTATGCATGAAAACCAGATATATGAAAAGCAAGAATGGCAGAAACAAAAGTTGTGGACCCTTCAAGGGACTGTAGGGGAGGTAGTCAGAGTGGGATGCCGAATGATTAATGGGACTAACTATGAAAAGGCAATTCAAATTAGTGTATCAACCTCTCCTACAGATTATCACCGGGAAATTTGTGATCGTCTAAGTAAATCGGATTGTTGGTATAATTTTACGTTAGTACAGACGGTGAATGTGATCTGCCTTTGGGGTCGTGGTAATAAAGGGCTCTCGTTTAAATTTAAAATAACAACTATACCTATTGCAACAACCAAATCAACTGTAACCCAAGCTCAGACCACACCACCTAAAATTGAACATAAAATTTATGAAGTTGGCCCATATGTAATAAGGAATACGGGACAACAACAACTTATTTAATCCAGAGTGCTCTCTTAAGCGTATTGAAGTACTAATGCAAACAAACATTTCCGAGATTCAGCCATCCTGCTCCTCTTTTCTAAGGATATCATCCGAGGGCTGGACAACGTGGTTACAAAGGCAAGTACACTTCAGGGGCAGAATGAGAAGAGATTTAACTGGAATATTAGGAACAGGATTGGGGGTCTTAAATGGAATCGATTCAGAAATATTAATGAACAAATTAGCCACTGCCACAAATGATTTGATAAAACTAAGACAACCCCTGCAATCCTCTTTATTAGCACTAGGAACTAGCCAATGGGAAATTTCCAAAATACTACCAAAGTGGGAAGAAGCTGAGGACCAGGACCATAAGCTAATAATAAACGCACTAAACATAGCCCAAAACAATGTGTCGTTAGCCCTCAGCTGCATACAGGCACAATTATGGATACAGTCAATCGTTGCTCTAGTAATAAGAGAGGGAAACAAAGGTACTTTTCCAATTGAAATTCGGAAAATTGTCTGGGACAATGCAAATAACCTAGAAAGAAAACTTCAGTCTTGGTGGACTCTGGTAAATTTTACCTATGACCCTACCACCGAAATAGCTACTACTTTTGTACTGACTATACGCAATGCCACAATTTATAATATCCACCCTATTATTGCATTAGGATTAAATCATGAAAAAACAGTGCTCTACCCCTCAGAACATAGAGCATGGGCCCAGGTAATGAATGAAAAGTGGCAAACTGTGAATTTGGAATCGTGTGTTACCCGGGAACAACAAGGGTTTATCTGTGACACTAACATGATCGATGCACAAGATATATGCCTAGACACTGAGCAAAACATTTGCCACTTTGAGATCCATCCAGATACTAGTCAAAAGACTATGCTTGTATATATTGGCCTAGGCTGTGTATGTTTAAGAACTGCATGTGTTTCTGTAGAAATAGATGATAACAATGTAACCTTGACTACTAGGAACTATTCCAATTTTTGTATATGTAATTTTGTTAAGATTGTAGGGTGTGATTTTTCATATTTAGCACCAGTTACATCCCACCAGTTGATAAGATCCAATTACACAATGTACCATAAGTTATCACCAGCACCCATTGGAATGAACCTTACATTAGTGAGACAACTAATGAACCACCAAGACCTGACAGAAATCCTGAAAGAGATTCAGGAAAAGAGGCAAAAGACTCTGGTTACTGTCTATCATGATGCAAAAGAAATAAGCAAAGTATTACAAAGGGTAAACCGAGACACAAATCACCACTGGTGGGATGCACTCTTTGGATGGTCGCCGACTGCAACTGGGATTTTGAACGCACTTTGCCACCCCATCATTGTCGTACTGACATTAGTAGGTATAAGCCTGATGCTATCAATTGCAATGCTTGTTTGGAATTGGAAGATGTTAAAACGGATAGCTGTACTGACTTCCCTAGCAGCAGCCTATGGTAATGCAATGAGGGATACCTATCGAGATGGGAGGGCTGCGGAAGTAGATTGGGAAAGGAAAAAGCATCAGTATTGCTAAGTAAAAGAATTTACTGATTTTCTAGAAAAGGGGGGACTGAGACAGAGAAAATAAAGCAAGGGTGCCTGGCAAGAGCACACTAACTTTTCTTTAAAAACACCAGCCTGTCACGTATTAGTTTCAAGTCCCCCAGCAGATCAATCTTCTCTCTATGGCCCCAGTGGGACTTCCAAATTCCTCCTTTTGGGCTCTGGTCACTGTCATGCCCAACTGGTACTGATTATTTACACATTCTTTGGGCCCCAAAACGGGTAACATGATATAGGAGATGGCCAAAAGGACAGAAGAGCATGCGCAAGGAGACAAGTTGAAAAGTTCAGCTCAGAGGATGACTATGTGCTTCATCCCCAAAGACCCCTGACGACTACCGGAGTGATCAATAAGGAGCAGTGCGCAGCCTCAAATCGGCGTGGAACTAATTTTAATACGAAGCGGGGACAGGCGGGGTTAGGAAATGAATATGTATTAGGCGTATCGTATAACCCAAGTTTGTAAAGATAAAAAGGGAGAAACAAAGCTCCCAGGTGTGCATGTCTTTGAGGAGTTATCCCCATGCACCTCAGCGCTGAATAAATTCATACCTACTCTCATAACCACTCTGTGAGTTATAGAGTCTTCTCTCCGCACATCAACAGGAGCAGGTAACACTGGCCCCTGGGGCCCCTCTGTGGAGCGACCCAGGCCGGCCAGGCCTCCTGCTGCTCCCCCCCCCGGGGGAGAGCCAGCCCTGGCCATGCCGACGAGCCCCCATCGGCTGCCCGCGGGGGAGGAGGAGGCTGCAGCTTAACATCTAGATAACTTTTAAGCCTATCCCCCCCACCCCACCCCCCCGCCAGAAGGAGATGTCTGCCGAGCCCCTGATAGCGGCTCTGGGCTCGGCCGGGCTGGCCCCACTCCGCCGCGGGCCCCTCCCGGGGCCTGTGCGCGGCCCGGCTGGGCTCTGCTTCTGCCGCTGGCCGGGCCGGGCCCACCCCATGAGACCAGGGGTGGGCAGGAGGCCCCCCTCCCCTCCAGTGACTCCTAGGCAGAGAGGAAAAAGAGGGGGAGAAGCTTGGCAGCTCTGAGATCCCTCGGCCTGAGAGGCTGCCGTCTGGCAGAGATCATGTGACCACCGCAGGCATTAGGCAAGATACTAACTTTTTTCTTGCACAGAGGAAACTTCCAAAGCCCTAACCCTTCTCTAAGTGAGAGAAAAGGCCAAATTGGAGACCTGTAAGGGGACAATATGAAGATATCAATTTCAGTGAAGGAAGAGTAACCCCTTAAGTGGAAGAAATGACAAGTTGCCTTGGTCCTAGGCTGAAAATCTCCTATGAGTTGTGGTAACAGACTGTAATATGAACATGCTAGAATATTCCTTTAAATCGTGGACAGTATGAATTGGGGAAAATAATTATTCAGATTTGTGGATTTGAGCAAAGGTATTTGTGATTGACCGAGTGAATATTGAATTAGTAGCTATGATCTTGTGATCCCATGAGATTTTTGAACAGAGAGAGATGAGATAAGAAGTCCAGTGCACCAATGAAGAAGTGAAGAGATCTCTGTCCCATGAGATGAAGAAATCCTTTGCATTTGAACTGTTCAATTTTAAAATGACACCCCAGTAGGCATGAGTCCACAGCCCATATGTAGTCATGGGAAAGGCTACATGATATGGGAGGTCCATAACTGCAGATTTTCCCCAGGTGTTGTGAAAGTTAAAAGCCACAAACAGACTGTTTTTCTTGTGGAAAGTTACCAGAACAAATTAGGAGAGACTTCTCTCTCTAAAAGGACTGATGGGGGACTGTTTTATAAGTGGTACTGACCTAGAATTCTGAGTTTTGTCTTTATACATTGTCTGTGAAAGGGGAAAGAAGCTGGGGGAAGGGAGTTTTGAAAGTTTCATTTTGATTCTCATTTGCTTTTTTGAGTGTGTGTTAATAAATCTATCTTTATACCTTTAAGTTTGGGCCTGCTTTGCTTCTCTCCTGATTCTATCTCACAGCAGAGTTCTGGTAGATACTCAAACCACTACACTAAATTTGGTAAACAGAAACAGGCAAACATGAAACCATTACACATTCCCAGTTGCTTTCTTGGTTGCAGAGTAATCACAAAAACAAGGATTTTTACCAAGCTTGTTTAATCCTCATCACTGGATTTTGGAAGGATGTGGCCACTGCCAGCTGTCTTGCTGAGTTATATGCATGTTCTGTACCGCTGGAAAACTCGTGATTAGGCTCTGACCAGAAAACAAACCTCAGTGAGAAAGAACTGTCACCAAACCCCTAAAGTCCACTGTCTGCAGAGTCCCATTTCTTAGATGAGCTGGCTTTGTTTTAACAGTGTTAAGGAAAAGCTCTATTTGGAGGCAGAAGGCAGTGTAGCCCTGGCCTCTGAAATCAGATCACACTCTTTTGCCTATCTACTGGGAAAGGAGCAGCTGAGGATAAAGCTTGCACACAGGCAGCTCTGTATAGTGTTTCAAGGAAAGCTTTGGAAAAGATAAGATTATCATTTTGTACTTTGACAAAGAGCTGCACTGACTGCAAGAGTCTCCATGTTACACTCACAGCAAGTACAGTAGTTTTCCATGGTGTTGCTGCAGCACTGCCCTACCTCATTTTATTGCCCTCCCTGTTTGCCACATCACCAGCTCCAGGGAGCTGGGAGTGCTGTGGATGTGCCAGTCCCAGAACCTGGAAGCAAAGGGTTCATGGGAGAGCTTTCTGAGTCTGTGCAAGAAATGAGAAGTTAAGAGTCCAGCAGCCTTTATTGCTTTTGCTTAAAAATAGGAAACAAGTAAGAAAAATATTATGGTTGTATCTGGTATGCAGTAAGGCTTTAAATTTGAGTTTACTTACCTTTCAAGTGTTACATATAGCCCGTATTTGACCAGAGGTTTGCAGGGGTAATTGGCTGGCAGCCTAGGACTGTATTTAATTAGCAAGGAATGCACTGGCCCTACCTGCATTCCCTGCAGGAGCCACAACCCACATGGCTACAGGTGCTGTCCTGCTTGCCCCTCAGGCCCAGGGACTACTCTTCCTCAGGCAGTAGTGCTGCATGTTGCAGCTTGTGCTGTATTTGGAAATCACTATCAAGACAGAAGTATTATTTTCTGTTTTTTACTCTGCCATGATGACAGACGATATCATCAGATTTAGGGTCCTACTGCCCTCTTAGTACATGAACCCCTGATGGCCATAACCTTGCTGGATTCACATTTTTAATGCCTCTTTGATTAACTATTTTGGGACAGCTGAGCCTGACTGACTAGCATTAGTTGCTAATCTTCCTGAGTTCATCTGGAGATTCAAGTGATTGATACCTCAGAGAATTAAGCTCAAAGTGCACCAGGTGAGACTGCCTACTGAGACATTAAATTTGAAGAATTAGGGATTTTTAGGAAAGTTAAGATAATAGTTGCTGAAATAGCTGAAGTAGATAGGTAAGCTTTGTTCACAATTAACAGAAGCCAAATCTTAGATAAGATATCCCGGATTTAGTAACTCATTCCTTGTCAGCTTTATGTTTATGTAGCTGTGCTTGTAACAAAAAAACAAAATGTGGTAAATAGGACATAAGATAGCTGCAGATTTCCTGCTTAAGCGATCCATTGAACACAAGAAACTACAAGTTCTACCAAGGATTCATTTGTCACAAATGCATTGAAAAGGTAGAAAGGTCAGGATGAGGAAGACCCCTCTTACTTCCTCATTTTGGGTGACCCCTCCCCAGAATAGACCCCACTCATTTTAAGAAACAAACTACGCATGCTTAATAGACTTTTTGCCAATTAGCATACAAAGCGAGAAATGGGAGGTGACAGGGGTACGAATATGCATTTGTATTTTGAGTATTCAACACTTTTGTAAATAAAAAGCTTTGTAATTACCTGTGAATTTCGCAGTGCGAATTAGGGAAGTATCCCGTGTGCCGCCCGGACGTAATAAACATACACTTTCTAACTTTAAACTGTTAGAGAGTTTTTGTCGGTCACAGTTGGGTATTGATACTAGATCAATACCCATATTTCTTTAATAAGTCATTTTGGCGAGCCAGCCAGGAGACTGCTTTCTCTGGCTGTGGGGCCAGCAGGGTCCAGGACCCCTCTGGGCGCCCACCCGGAATTTTCTGGGAAGAGGGCTCCTGCGGTCCTGCTGACCACCCAGGGAAAGACCAGAACCTGCTGGAACTATGGACAAAAGGTATGTTTATACTTGAAAAGAGGTACCTTGGTATAGGCAGTTGGTAAAACACTGAGAGACGTCTTGCGCACAACATACACCTCTTGGGTTTGTTTGTAAAAGTTGTGACAGCTCTGCGGAGCCTGGTGTCAGGGGTTTGGTAGTCCGTGTCCCCTAGTGGGGACAGTGGCAACCTGTCTTTGTTGTGTCATCTTGGAGTTTAAAGATGACTTGGTAGTCCGTGTCCCGTGAGGGGGCAGCGGCGGCAGTAAAATAACCGGTGTTGTTGTTGTGTATTAGGAGCAGTGGTGGCTCCGGTTTCAGTTTGTGGTTTAAAGGTACCTTGACAATCCATAATCCGTGTGGCGAGCCCGTTCTGGGACGCGAAGGGTCCCATTATTGGTCGCGGAAAATCCCGATTGCGGCCCCGAGTGCACTGGGTGTGTGTGATGTGAACGGATCCGTGTTTTGTGGTCTCGTGGTTTTGTGTGTTTGTATGTTCAGGTGTGGAAGAATTATTGGTGC
>JANEHK010001275.1:0-13715 GCA_025960845.1 Tachycineta bicolor | reverse complement strand
ATTAGAACAGAAAAGTAAAAACCAGACCTTAATTGAAGCTTCCAGGTGTTCCAATGGGGATGGGGCACACCCAGGATCTGATTTTAAAATGTAATAATGTTGATTAATTAGGATATTTACCAGGGACATCCAATATGAGATTGAGTTGCCCCAGTTACACAACCTTGGGTAAACCCTTTGGAGGAGGACCATTTCTTCCAAAGAAGCCTTCAAAGGTCTTCTTTGCCTCTTTTTTTTTTTTTTTTTTTTTTTTTTTTTTTTTTTTTTTTTTTTTTTTGTTTTTTTTTTTTTTTTTTTTTTTTTTTTTTTTTTTTTTTTTTTTTTTTCTGGAATGTATTTAGAAGGTCTGCTTATTGTTCTAAAATCTAAGAGAAAGAGAGTAATATACTAGAATTAATCAAGGAAAACACTGATATAAATATGTAATAGTAGTTGAATAGAGTTAATTAAGGATTATAGATTTATAACAATATAATAGTAGTTATCAGAGCTATGCATATATGAAAAATGTATAAAATGCAAAATTCTTTTTATCACCACCTGAGCCTTCCCACCCTGCTCCAAGCAGGAAATAAAAACTCCCTCAGGAAAGCTTCTGATCTTTACAGCAATCCCAGGCTTACCTTCTTTTGGGAAGTATCCTCCGGGGCTGTGCCCAGGCTGGTCTGGAGCTGGGAGCAGCCCTGCCCCACACAGCACCTCTCAGCAGCAGCACCTGCCCTGCTCAGGGCGGCTCCTTCCCCCCACAGCTTCTCCTCAGTGCTGTGAGCAGCTCCCAGGGCCGGCTGAGAGCTGTCCCTGGCAGGCAGCAGAGTCCCTGGCCCAGCACAGCGCCCTGGGCTGCAGCACCCTGCTCTGCAGGACAGCCCTGGGCACCCCTGGCTGCTCTGCACAAGAGATAATCAGAGAATGTACTCACAGAGTCTGTAGGCATTGGGATGTTGCAGCTTTAGGAGATCCCTGCAGGAGCTGCAGCTGCCTTGTCCTGCAGCCAGAGGTTCCTGTGTCAAGGGCTGGGAGTGATTCTCCTGCAGTCACTTCTCAGCTCCTTCCCAGCCCTGAGTGACTGAAGCTCTCTGTGCCTGTGTGCTGTGCCTGGGGTGGCTGCAGGCAGTGCCCGAGCCCTGTTGGGATGGGAGAAGTGTTGCTCATCAAGAGCAATTTGATTTTAAGCTCTTCTGGGCTGCCAGGAGCTGCCTCTGTGCCAGGAGCCCAGCCCAGCTCAGCAGCACTGACAGCAGAAGGACTTTAATGACCCTCTCGGGGCTTTGTGCTGAGGCACTGAACATCAGTCCCTGAGAGGGAACTGAAGAAACCTCTCAGGAACTCCAAGTCAGAATCCAACTCCAAAGTTTCTTGAAGTTTTAATGGGTCCCACTGAGGGACAGGACAGAGAAAGTGTCCGCAGGCCCCAGCCAGAGCAGAGAACTGGAGGCAGTGATGACAGGTGGGGACAAAGAGAAGCCAAGTCCTGGTGTCATGGGGCACAGCAGCCTCTGTGCCACCAAGGGCTGTGAGGAGACACCTTGTCCTGAGGCCCTGGGGCCTCCTGGCACAGCCCCAGCAAGGCTGGGCACTGTCAGCCCCTTGTGCTGCCCTCAACATCCCTCTCACATCCCAGTGGCCTCAAGGATGTGCTGGAAGGAGTCCCTGGGGAGCCTTGGTCAGCAATGGCCCTGGGGGGCTCCTGAATGCTGCTCCTGGCAGCATTCAAAGGATTTTGGGTTTTGGTTTTGCTTTTTCCTGGGATTCTCTGAGAGGTTTGTGCAATCATGGCCTGCAATTATCTGCTTTAATTAGTCCCTTGAGAATCTTTATCAGGAACAACACTCAGTGGGGCTCATTAATGCTTCAAGGTACTTCAGTTGCTTTAAGGTACTTGGTGTTTTCCTTTTAAAATTGTTATCATGGCCTCAGTTATGTACTTTAATTAGTCCCTTGGGATTCTTAGACAGTAAAATAATCAGTGGGGCTCATTAATACTTCAGGATGCTCAGAATTTATTAAGGAACTTCTTTTTGACACTGAGTCTGAGAGGTTTGTGCAATCATGCCCTCCAATTATCTGCTTTAATTACTCCCTAGAGATTCTTAGCCAGTTACCACACTCAGTGGGGATCATTAATGCCTCAAGGTACTCAGGGGTAATTTAAATACTTCTTTTTGCCACTGCATCTCTGAGAGGTTTTTTTTTGTGCAATCCTGGCCTGCAATTCTCTCCTCCAAGGAGTCCATGAGAATTCCTTGAGAATTCCTTGTGTTGGGGATGGACCTTAGTGGGACCCATTGATGTTTCAAGACACTTTGTTTTTTTCCTCTGACTTTGAGTCCTGGAAAAGTTTGTGCAATCTCCTCTCAGGCCCTGAGGTTCCAAGGCTCAACACCAAATGCACCACAGGGCTCATTAGGACCAAACATAGCTGTGCCTTGATTTCCCTCTGGTCTGGTGCGGTTCATTAGGAAGTCTTTTTTCCTAGAGTTATGGAGAAATATTTCAAAGAGCTTCTAATCAGTCCACATTCTTGTTTTTAAAGGTGCATTTTTCCATTTAGACCAGAGGTGATTTCACCATTCAATGACTGATATTGACCCAGGCTCTCTCCCAGGGAGATCTGGCTTGGTCAGAGAAGCTGTGCCTTGAGGTCTGACCCAGCATGGACAACCTTGCTCCACATTCCACAAGCCCATCCTGTCCTCCCTTACTCATCTGGGACCTGCTTTGTTTGGAGAACTGGCTGCACTCTGGCAAAGAGGGGTTTTCTTCTTTCATTTTAGCAATCTAAAACTCCTGAGTTCTAGACAATCTCCTCAAGTGTGTGCCCAGCCCAAGGTGCCACCAAGGAGGTTCCCCTTCCCCAAGGCAGAACTATGCAAGAAATGTTTTAGACACACAGGAAGTTCTACAATAAACACAAATCCAGAGTTGGCTGAAGGCAGAATTAGACCAGCTCCTGAAGGACAGACAAGCTTTGAACTCCTTGCAGCTCAAAATCCAGGTGGGTTGTTGGGAGGTGTGTGAGTGAGCCAAGAGTGAGGGGAAGGGAAATGCAGAGAGCCCTGAAGTGCTTGTGTGCAGAGAGGCTGTGGGGAAGGGCCCTGCAGCCCTGCCCTGGGCCAGGAGTGAGGGTGGATCATCATCCCAACCTGCCCTGGGCCATTGCAAGGGGCTGTGGCCATGGACACTGCACTGACCCCACTGCTGCCTTTGGATCCCTCATCCCTTCAAGTTTCCTTGGAAAGCACCCCAAGGACCCATTTCTGCAGCCAGGTTCCATGGCCAGGGGGGATGTGGGGGGCTGCAGGAGGTCAATGCCCCATCCCTGGAAACATTCAAGTCCAGCTGGGACAGGGCTCTGAACAACCTGATGTGGTGAAAGATGTCCCTGCTCATGCCAGGCCTGGACAAGAGGCCTGAGTGAGGCCTGAACAGCAGGCCCTGAGCCAAAGGTGACCTCTGCATCAACCTTCAACCAAAGGTTATCTTTGTATCTGCTCATTAGTGAAATATGCATGGTCATTAGCACTGTGATAGATGTATCCACTCATTAGTGAGACATGTATTGACCTTTCTGTGTTTAGAAGCCAGACAAGGCCATGAAATCTGACATCTGGCCTTGTTTGGGGCTGGATGATCAAAGTCACCTCCCTTGGTTCCTCCTTGGGCCCTGGCCAGGCTTTGGGAGGGACCCAAGAGGAGGATGAAACCAGCTGTTCCTGCACTAGAAGTGCTGTCAGTTTGTTTATTCAGCACTGTCAGAGCTGGGCCCTCTCCCAGCCAGGCTGGAGCCTCACCTGTGGCTGGAGGCACCTGCAGCAATTCCCAGTGTCCGGGAGTGGCTCTGCAGTCCTTGGCTGGGACAGCTTCCCCCAGCTGATGTGTGCATGTGGGTGATGGGAAAGTCTGAGGGGAACTGGTGATGGATCTTTCTCAATCCCTGCAGGCAATCTTTGGTGGTGATGGTTGGGTGCATTGCTGAGCTGCTCCTTTTGTGCTCCTTTGCTGCTTTGAACTGCAGTAAATGACACTGATTCCTTCAGGTGGTGTTGGTGCCTTTGGTGCTGACCCTGCCCACTGGTAAAACAACACTGTCAGAGTCTGGCCAGATCACACCAAAATGTCACTTTTTAAATGTAAATGTCAAGTCAAGTCTGAAATTCCTGGATGGGAAGCCCTTCCCTAGAGCTCACTGGCTCTGGAGTGGGCTGAGGTCAGAGCACCGTGCAAGCAGTGGAGTGGTTGCTTAAAAGAGGCTGAACTGCTGAATGTGTAAAATGCATCCAAAAATTGCATATGGAAAAAGGGAAAGAACTTGTGGGTTTGGGAAGATGAAGATGGATTTTGTTCACAGCATATTGGAAAGAGCAGCAACAGAAGGAACAGGGCCACTGTTCCTTCTCTTCTGGCCCAAAGGCACCGGGGACACAACAGCAGCACAGGGAGGAGCCCTGGATCCATCAGCAGCCCACAGTGGGAAATAGGAAATCAGACCTTTGGTACTGGGAATGGGAGCTGTTGGGTGTGCGGACACTGCCCATAAAGAGCTTCGTAAAGGAGGGTTTGGGTCCTGTTTCCAGGCAATATTGATGCCTCACTTGAGGTGCTTCAGCAACAACCAGCAAGAAGAGCTGGGACAAGAGAATATTTCCCCCCCAAAGAGTGCCTTTGGTCTCAGAAAACCAAAGATTTTGGTTCACCCTGTGCCCTTGTCCTGTGGAGTTTACATTAATGAGCTAAATCCATTATTATGAGAAGTAAAATAGATGCTATTAAAATACCCAATAGCACATCCACTGAGCTCCAACAAACACGAATGGGGGCTCTACAGAACTGCATGGCCTTGGATTATCTGCTTGCTGTCTAGAGAGGAGCCTGTGCTATTCTAGGACAGGAATGTTGCAGAATCAGTGCTGGGTTTGAAGTCCAACAGTCAGGAATGACACGACATTGATAGAAAGATCAGGAGATGAGAGGCAGAAAAAATAAAATTCTTCATGGTGGGATTGGCTTCCAAATTGGAGGTTGCTTCAAAATGCATTTGTGGCAGTCACTGCAGTCCTTGCAATGTGATAACTTGGTGTGTTATGAATTTGTGTTAGAGTTGTTGTGACACTTTGTGCTGGGAAATAGAGTATTGAGACTTGTTAGAAAGAGAAACAGTCTCAAGAAAAAGGGAACGTTTGATAAAGAAGAGAGAATAGCAATTAATTAGGCATGTTTTAAAAAAGAATGGAAATTATAGCTCTGAGTAATGAATGTGAAGAGCATGTAATTGAAGAACAAGAGATGATGAGATGATGCCTTTATAATATAATATAATACCTTAATCTAAACTCAGTTATCAAAATAACTGTTATGAAGGTTGTAGTTCATGCATAGGTCAAAACACTGATTGAAGTACTGAGGCCTGAACAACAGGCCCTGAGCCAAAGCTGACCTCTAGATGAACCTTCCAACCAAATGTTTTATTTGTATCTGCTCATTAACAAAGCATTGTTAACAATATGATCTCTGCATGTGTTCATTGGCAAAACATGGATGGACTTTTCTTTATTTGGAAACCAGGCTCCATGTGGCTTTGTTTGGGGCTGTAGGATCAAACTCAACTCCCTTGGTTCCTCCTTGAGCCCTGGCCAGGACTGGGGAGAATACAAATGGAGAATGAAACCAGATGTTCCCACACTAGAAGAGATGTCAGCTTGTTTGTTTAACAGTGTAAAAGCTGGGCCCTCTCCCAGCGAGATTGGAGCCTCCTTGTCTGCAAAGGTGGGTGCACCTGCAGGAATTCCCAGTGTCCGGGAGTGGTTGTCCTATGCTTGGCTGTGAAAGGCTTAAAAGCACTGTGCCTGGGCATCCTCATGCAAGAATAAGATTTACATGGAAGCTAGAAAATGTTAACCACAAGCTTAAGACGCAGGATGAAACTTGTCAAGAAATAGGGGACAACACTTGCAGAAATGAAGGACAGAGCTTGCTAAAACCAGTGAGGAAGTTGCTGAAATGGCAAACAAGAGACTGTGCATGCCTAGAGGAAAAAGGTGAAAAGGGCACAGCGATGAAGATGTCCAGCCGAGGAGGACATGGAGCCTTCCTCAGTGCCACCACCAGGGTGCTGTGCCTGCGCCTCACCTATGCTAATGATAGTAATGAGTTCTAAGATAGAGTTTGCATACCCACAACTTTTCTAAGGAAAACTATGAATAGGCATCAAGTATAACTATATATTGTAATCTGCTCTGTGCCTGTGTGTGCGCTGTTGGCAGGAGATAGCCCCACACACCCGGCATGTTGAATAAAGCAAATCCCCGCTTCTTGGACTTTGTCCCAGGAGTTTGTCTTGGCCCAGTTTGGGACGATTCACTTCCATGGGGTTCTGTCAAGTCCCAGTGGAACCTCGGTGCCATATTGTTCCACAGCCTCACAATGCTCTCCTGGCTTCCATTCGGTCCCTCTGTGACTCACTGCAGCCTTGGTTCCATCAGGGTCTCTTGGCTTCCATGGTGCACAAGCCTTTGTCACATCTGAGCCTTGCTTCCAGGAGTTCCATCGACTGACAGCGGCCGTCTGCATTCCATGAGGCCCAGCTGGATCACAGCAGAGCCTTGCTTTCATCAGGCTCTGATACCTGTTCTGCCAACTGATGGGGGTGAATTACGGAACACAGAAACCCATGGAAAGAATGGTCTTGTTCTACTGGGGGTATTAAGGCAACACAAAAGTAAATTTATATACATTCAGTAAAACTATGTGCTTGGCTTTAGCAACAACCAAAAAGATGCAAGGTAATGAACCTAATCATTATTATAGGAGAGAAAAGATAGGGATTGAGAAAGATCCATCACCAGCTACCAAAATACTCCACCATCATCCAGAGTCCGCAGTTGCTGGAAAGCCCCATTTCACCACTAGGACTTAGAGAACCCTTCCAAGCAATTGGGAAAATCCTACATGGTGCATCCACCCATAGATGAGGCTTCTGAATTTGCTCTAAAACTAGGTCCAGCTTTTATAGGCCCTAATCAGCAAGTCAAAGTGACTTGATTATATTTTTAGCACATAAACTCCTGGATTTTGTGGCCTTTTTCCTGACTAGGAGGGGCCAGGACTGTACCAGATCCCAGTCCTTGGCTTGGAGGATTTCCCCTAAAATATCCTGCAAGACTCTATTCGTACCAGTCGGGAAATGTCCCTGAAATGAAAAATTTCTTGCAGATAACTACACAAGATCATGTGAAAGTTTCTAAAGCATCCATTTTGATGTTAAACAGCTGGCATAAGCATCCTGGTCATCTATTTTTAGCTAAATAAAACTGATGGTGTTGGTCACATAATGCCCAGGGCTCATCCTGCAGGTCAGCTCAGGCTGAGGCCGGCCACTCAGGGCTAAGCACATCAGAAGCTGAAGTGACCATGACTGGGAATGGCAAAAACACCCACTGGGACTGGCCCAGAGGCCCTGGGACTCCCTGGCATGGATCACCTCAGGAGACAGTATTTCAGGGGGCCCAAAGGACTCTTGGGAGAGCTGCTGTGGAGACAGAGGGAATTGCACAGCTGAATCCCTTGCCTGGGCTCCCAGAGGACCCTTCTGCTGTGGGGCTGCTGAGGCTGGAGGAACAGCAGGTACCCATGGCCACCCCAAAACAGGGCCCCATTGGCAACAGGGCACCGACCGGGACTGCGGGACCCCATCCCTGGGATGAGTCAGGAACTGGAGAGCTGGGAGTGCTCAGCCAGAGCCACTGAGCCTCCAACAGCCCCACATGGGCAGAGCATGAGCCCAGTGGGGAGTGGCCACTGACAGGACTGTGGGGGCCTGAACCAAGTCCCAGCCCCACTGAGAGCGGCTGTGCCGGACACCCTGGAACTCCAGGACCAGCTGGAGTCCGAGGCAGCCAAGTGGTGCCACCATTGATGTTCCTTTCTTCCCCCTCAGAAAGGACATGGGGAAGCTGGGGAACTGGGAATGAAAGGAGTAGGGATGGTGGAAGCTGTGGAACTACACTAACATGAGGAATCCAAACTCCTCTGAGAAAGGAGGGCACAAATCCCTGGTGTCCAGCATCCTGCCTGAGAAACCCAGAATTTCCAGAATTACCAACATGAAACCATCCTCCAGATCTCTGGTTTGTGCTGCTCCTGACCCACAAAGACCTTCCCACCAGACTGAACCTCTGAAGTGGGATTGATGGAGGAAGCCTGAACCCTGAGCCATGCCAGGGTCAGTGCCCAGGAGCATCCCCTGGCACTGTGTAACACCGCCTCTGCAGGAACTGGGGATGCAAACAGGACAAACTTGAGCAAACCGCCATGAGATACCTCAGAGGTTGCACAGCAACACAGCCATGACTCTCACAAACTGGATTTAGGAATGGCATCCCTAATGCAGCCATTAGATCCAGATCTCCCCAGATCCCTTTGGCACTCCTGCTTTTGGTGTCTCTCTGCCTCCTCTCCCTGCCCAAAGGAGGTTCCTCTCTCCCCTCTCCCTGCCCTGACAAGACAGTCGCACAAATAAAGACATGGGATTGCCGGGTGCTGAGGGGTTGTAGAAGGAGCCTTTTCCAGGTCTGGCCTTTTTCCAAAACCCACACTTGGTCCTGCAGCAAGGAACCTCCTTGTTCACCCTCTCCACGTGTATCAAGCTCAAGAAGAGATTCCTGACACCCTGTGCAGCTGGGAGAGCTCCTTTTCCTCAATAGCAGGGGACAAACCCAGTCACAGGAACCCTGGGGGCACTGGCATTGTGACATGGGGACACCTGTATTTATTTCCCAGAGACAAAAATGTGGAATGGTGACAGAGCTTGTTTTGATCTACATCAAACTTTGACAAACATCCCTCCTCCTGACAGCGACTCCTCTGCAGCTGCTCTGGGAGATCTCCTGGGCTGGGTCCAGGAAGAGGAGATTTCACTGGTGCTGAGGTGCTCGAGGGATCCCATTTCAATGCTCTGCTTAAGTCCAAGGACATTGTGTTTTCCCAGGGAGCAACGTTCCTTTCTGGCACTCACTGCCCTGTGAGGGACATTATTCAGTGGCTGCTGTTGGGTGAGTTACGGCCACAGGGAGAGGGAGGAGGAGATGATCCCACCCATGGCTGCTGCTGGGTCCAGACATTCAGCGGGATAAAGCTGAGACAGAGCCTCAGCATCTCTCCCAAAATCACAGAATCACAGAATGACTTGGCTTGGAAGAGATCTCAAAATTCATCTCGTTCTGTCCCCTGCCACGGGCAGGGACACCTTCCACTATCCCAGGCTGTTCCAAGTCCTGTCCAACCTGGCTTTGGACACTTCCAGGGAGCCAGGGGCAGCCACAGCTTCTCTGGGAAAGCTCTGATCTCTTACTAGGTGAGCAGGGACATGACCTGAAGGAACAGATTGAGCCGGGCCAGGCCAGCTGCGGGCTGGAGACCAGCAAAAGCTTCTTCCCCTGCAGGGGGCTTGACCACTCACCAGGCTCCCCAGGGAATGGTCACAGCTGTGAGGCTGCCGCAGCTCCAGGAGCCTATGGCCACCACTCCTGGGAATGCCCAGGCTGCCACTGTTGGGCTGTCTGTGCAGGGCCAGGGCCTGGACTCCATGATCCCTCTGCCTCCCTCCCAGCTCAGCCCCTTCTGCAGTTCTCACCCTTGGGCTCAGCCTTTGTGTCTCCTCCAGGCGCTGGCAGAGCTCTTGGGGCCGGGGCAGGAGCGGCACAGCCCCAGCGTTCCCCTCTCTGTGACACCACGGTGGTGACAGCTCCAACGTTCCCTGCCTGGAGACGCTCCAAGGGAAGCGTCCAGAGCCACAGCCAGACAGCAAAACTGACCGGGCACTGAGCACCCCCGGCCTGGGCTGATGTGCATTGCTGTGCTCACAGCTCGGGGAAGGTCCCCCTGGCCACCTCCACAGTGCCACAGGCAAGTGACAGATAGAGTTACGCCGCTCTGACCAGGGCTGACAGGGGGTGTTAATGAGTAAGAACCAAAAAACCCTCAAAAAATCTAGCAAACAACAACAAAAAAACCCAAACCAAAATAAAGAAACCCCAGCCCGCAAAAAAACCCCAAAATGGATCAACAAAAACAAACTCAAAAAAAACTCCAGAAAGAAACAACAAGACAAATAACAACAACAAAAAAACCCAGACAAACATCAAACCACAAATAAAAACAAACAAGCAACCCCAAAAATAAAACCAAAGAAGAAAAAGTACTTCCCCCCAGCAGAGCTGTTCCATCCTTAATACCTGCACACCAAAAAGACCTTTGGCGGCAAAAAATGAAGAGTCATTGGGCACATTTGCAGGAAAAGCAGTTTTAGGACAGGATTTCAGCAGAACTGTTCTCAGCTGAGAAAAAAAGGCCCCTTGGAAATGCAGATCCTCAGCCCAGAGGGCAGAAAAGGGCACTGAATTCCCCTGCCCTGACATACAAACCCTATTCTCAGGCTGCTTCCCACACAGGATCCTTCTGGAGGACTGCAGAAAGCTGAGAGGCACTTCTGCCTTCTCCACGTTCTGTGCCCTAAAGCTGCCTGGGACAAGAAATTAAGGCTCAGCTCCGGTGGCACAATCCCTCCTTGTCCTAGGGTAACTTTATGATGCTTGTATCCCCAATCGTCTGTTCTGTTTGTGCTGTATATTGAGTCCTGTGCCTTTAAGACTGGTTCTAAGCGCAAGGAGAAGCGCAGAGTTTGTTTTAAGAAAACTGCCTGACTCCTCCACATTCTTCTGTGGACGGTGTGTTCGGCGGAGGCTTGGAGACACTGCAGGACAGAGATCTTTTTGCTTTTAGTTAGTTTCAGCTAGCTAGGGCAGAGAAGTTCCCTGGACTGTTTTTTTCTTTCCTTTTTCTTGGAACTGTTTAAACCTGCTCTGGACTGAAAACCCAGGGGAGCACTGGGGACTGCACCTGCGGCCCACTGGGGCCTGGACCTCGGCATTCTCCAGCAGCGCCGGAGGGACTGGGACTGAGGAGAGACTGAGAGAGAGCCGAGCTCCACCCACGGCAAGGACTTTCTCAATTTGCTATCTCACTCCAGAACGAGAGGTTTTATTGTCTCATATTATTCATTCTTTATACTTGTATGCACTTTATTTGTTTAGTAAAATAGTTTTTTCCACTTTTCTCCACAAAGGTTTTTTTTTCCGGACTGGTTGGAGGGCGGGGCCACTTGGGTTTGCCTCCCAGAGGGATCCTATATTTGGGTTTTCCCCCAAATTTGTCTCCAAACCAGGACATAGCCTTAATTGGCGCCCACTGCGGGGCACGAGACAGTGGAAAAAACTTGTACTGATTATTATTAACTGCATTTTTTTTGTTGTCCTTTGGGTAAGGATTAAACAGACAGTGGCCATGTTGCTTCTTGAAGTCCTAACATCTCTTAGAATAGAGTCTTTTCTGCATTTCTGTTCCCTAGGCTTTTTTGAGGTCTTAATACCTTTCTGGTCTCTAGGTTTGTTTTCCTACCCAGAAATAGCTCCAATATTGTCCTTAACATACAGCTTTTACACTAGGGATGCACAAATTAAAATAGCTGTCTTGCTGGGTTTGGTGATTATGGTTTACAAGAAGCTTATAAAGATACTGCAGGTTGTTCTGGGTATGTTCAGTTTATGGTTTTTTCGTCCTACCCTGCGTCCTAGTTCCAGTAACATGCTTTGGGGATTTATCAATAATTGCACCCAGTTTGTTAAAGGAGGAGTAGGGAATGAGGCTCTTCAGTCTCTTTTTTCCTTCTTCTCTTTTGAGTCAGTTACATCACTTTTGGAGAATGTTCAGGGCCTTTTGAATGTTAAAGACCCCACCTCCCTAGTATTTCACCTCGTGACTTTCCTCTATATGGCTTATAGCTTGTCTAGAATGAGTCACACACTGCTAAACACTATAGGGCAGCAGATAGAGGCAAGGGAGCAGGGAGATAAATCAGTCACTCAGGCTGCAGCCAACCCCACAGCTATTCAGGATGCAGCTAAACCAGACAGTGAGGCCAAGACACCGGCAGTTGCTGCAGTAAAGAAGGGAAAGAAGCACACGGACAAAACCGATCGACCAGTAGACGATGATTCAGGTGAAGGAGCCTCAGTGCCTCCTGACACCCAGTCAGGAGTCAAACCAACTGACACACAATCAGAAGCTGAAGCAACTGATGATACACAGTCAGAAGCTGATATGAAATCGGAAGCCCAGCCAACTGGTACAAGATCGGGAGCCCAACCAACTAGCACACGATCAGAAGCCCAACTAGCTGCTACAAGATCAGGAGCCCGACCAACTGCTACAAGATCAGGAGATACTATTGAGGCCTTTTCCCTGAAGGACCTTCGTGGCCTAAGAAAGGATTATACTCGACGATCTGATGAATCTATAATTAGTTGGTTAGTCCGTCTTTGGGATGCTGCAGGCGAGGCTACAATACTGGATGGCACTGAAGCGAGACATCTGGGATCCCTATCACATGATCTAGTTATTAACCAAGAAATGATGAGGGAGGCTAGTCCTTGCAGTCTCTGGGAACGGGTCCTGAGAAGCGTGGCACAAAGATATCTGTGTGCCGACGATCTCTATATGCAGCAAACTCAGTGGAAAACCATTGAACAAGGGATTCAGCGCTTGAGAGAAATGGCAGTGGCGGAGATTGTCTTCTCAGATGACCTAAACACTAGGAACCCCGACTTGGTACTATGTACACCTGTAATGTGGCAAAAACTTGTACGACTTGGGCCACAGGAATACTCCTCTGCTTTAGCAATAATGAAGCGTGATGAGACAGAGGAGACTGTGCTTGATATGGCGAAGAAGCTCCGAACATATGCAGATGCCGTGCATGGTCCAACACATGCAAGAATCGCAGCTTTGGAAACAGAGGTGCGGGGATTAGCAGACAATCTCAAAGAAATCGAGGAGAGCATTCTCCAGATCTCTGCAGTACAAGTTAGGGGCTCTGGCACCACACGCAAACGTTCCCTAGATAGAGAGGGAAAAGGCATTCCACGAGCTAAGCTGTGGTCCATCCTGCGTGATTGTGGAGAAAACATGAAAAGATGGGATGGAGAATCTACTGAGGCTATGACACAACGGGTGCGTGAATTGTTAGATGGCAAGACTGTGAGAGGAAATTCTAGCAAAAAGGAAGCAGCTCCGGTTACCCGGGGAAATAAGGATAATCAGGCTTAGAGGGGCCCTGCCTCTAGCCAGGTAGAGGCTAGGGAAAACCGTGTTTTTTGGACTGTGTGGATTCGTTGGCCTGGCACATCAGAACCACAAAAATATGAGGCCTTAGTTGACACTGGTGCACAGTGCACATTACTCCCATCAAGACATGTGGGGGAAGAATCTGTTTCCATTGCTGGGGTGACAGGGGGTTCACAAGATTTTACTTTGGTGGAAGCTGAGGTGAGCCTGACTGGAAATGAGTGGAAGAGACACCCTATTGTGACTGGCCCAGAGGCTCCATGCATTTTGGGCATAGACTTCCTCCAAAATGGGTATTTCAAAGACCCAAAGGGATTCAGGTGGGCATTCGGGATAGCAGCTGTAGAGACAGGGGATGTTAAGCAGTTGAATACCTTGCCTGGACTATCAGAGAACCCATCTGCTGTAGGTCTTCTGAAGGTGGAAGAGCAACAAGTGCCAATTGCCACTTCAACAGTGCATCGCCGACAGTACAGAACAACTCGAGATGCTGTGATCCCCATCCACAAGATGATCCGTGAGCTGGAGAGCCAAGGGGT
>JANEHK010001271.1:0-13748 GCA_025960845.1 Tachycineta bicolor | reverse complement strand
AAGTATTAATACCAGAATTTAAATATATAGGTTTGTGACTGTAAACAAATTATAGGGGAATCAGTCTACGTCTGCAGTACATCAGGCACATGATTGACAAAATAAATGTGTGCATAATTTTATATATCTCTATGTATATAAAAACAGCCACACATTCTGCTTGTTATTTAAATGTTTGTGCCCTCAAAAAAAAAAACAAAAAAAAAAAAAAAAAAAAAAAACAAAACCAAAAACAACCCATTCTTTGAATTATCCACACGAATAAAAATAATACTTCTTACAACAAAATTCCAAAGTATGAGGCATTCCTTTTTCAAGATTATTTTTTTCTATTTTTTCTATTCACAAAAATCTTGTCATTAACTAAGAGAGCAAAATCATGATTTTACAACATATTTATATACAAATTTCACTGTTCTATGACCTGACAAAAAATTTTATTCCTTGGTAATGTTATCACAGATTTTAATGAGGCAGACTTATTACAGTGTGAAACCTGATTCTTTTAGCCACTGGTGTGCATTTTGTAAATGTGTATATTGAATGTTTTTTCAGCTAGGGGAAGGCGCTAGCCACTTGGAGGACACACAACTTCATGACAATAATACATTTTTAAGCTTCAAAGGTTTTCATATTTATTTTGTAAAAGTGGACAGTAGACTTTTACTAGTCTTACAAAATCTGCTGCACAAGAAATTGCCATTTCAAAGGCTGTTTCTGCCTTTGGGATATGATTTTTCTTCTATCCTATTTCTATAATAAAAAAAAAATTAAAAACTTTAGTAACATAGTAGTCTACTTCCTTGAATAGCACTGTTCAGTTTCATGTACATTAACTGTACAACTTGTGTTCTTTTCTGTGCTTCTTTATGTAACTGTTTGTCTTCTTCCACCGTTGCCTCAAAGCAGATGGAAAAAACAAATTAATATAAATTGGTGTTCTGTCCATATCTAAAGTCTACAAAGGTCAGATATTGGACAAAAAAAACACTATAAACATTGCAGGAAATCCAAGCTAGCACTTTAAAATAATAACTGAAGAAATAAAGAAATAAAAGCCCAAAGCACAAAAACAAAAACAAAAACAAAACAAAACAAAACAAAACAAAAAAAAAAAAAAGTAGTTTTGTTATGCATCATCAAGAGTTCCTAGGACTTTCAGTGCAAAAAATTTCAGGTAATTTCAAATTTGTTAAGGTAAGCTTTGGGATGAGTTTTATATACCCATACAACTCTCTGTTCAGGATTAACTTTTACAGAGAACAGTACAGAAGAAAACTCTGACCTTTAGGACCATTTATGAAGAATCAGTGTTTTTGAGGTTTGTTAAGTGTCTGAATGCTTTGGGATTCTGTTGTGATGATTACACATTTATTTAAAAATGCAGGAAAAAAATTCTATTTATCCATTTGATACAGCTTGCACTATTCTTCAGTTCCTTGCAGGTCCCTGTAGTAGGTTTCAAAACTGCTTGTGACTGAATATGAAGTCACATGTTCATGCATGGAGTCCACTGGTTTTCACAAGGGGCAACTGACTATATCGGCAAGTGTCTTAGAGGTCCCAGGAAGTATGAACTCTAGTTGAAGACTTACAGTGGAGTCAGCATTTCCCTACTTTTTCTGTGCAAGCACACCAAATATGCAAAATGCTCCCTGTGCTTTAATTCAGTATTTTCAGATATATAATTTTAAATATTGATGTAATTGCCAGTAATAGAAGGAATAGCTCTTTCAGTAATAATTTTGTCTGTCCAGGTTTTGGTGCTTCTTTCCCACAAGAGAGTTATGATCATCTGTAGAAGTGCTACTGATCAGTTTGTATAATACAGACAGGAAAGACTATTCAACATGCCAGGGAAAACAGTTTAATTCATCTATGTAGTCCTCCCTGTCTAGCAAATTAAATGGCATTTCTTCCACCCTTCCCCCTGGAACTTGTAGTGAGAGAAGATGCAGATTGCTGCCTACGCAATGATGAATTGATTCATACAATTTCTACACCTTCACAGCAACAGCATGGATCAAGCATAAATACAGGACATGGACCTTCTGCCAAGTGCTGATCTGCTCTAGAGTTGCAACACTGTCTTTACAGTCAGTGTGCTCACTGCTTGGGTTTAGGGCTGGAGGCATTTTCAGAGTACAGCTAGAGTAGTATATTGAGTAACAATGCTTGAGATCCACTCTAATGGACTGCTATTCACTGGCAGCTAGAGATTTTCAGCCTCTAGTTAATATAGACAACATTAAAAAAAAAAAACAAAAAAAACACAAAAACAAAACAAAACAAAACAAAAAAAAACGCACTGAACAAACAACACTCTTAGTAAAATCACAGGATTCACAGTACTTGTCCTAAGACAGTTCATGAGCCAGAGTAGACTTTCCATTCTCTTCCAATATTGCACCACGTTTTCAGGAGGAGTAATTAAATAATTTCTGTATTTGAACAGGTTGTCAAGCCCAGGAAGGGGTTAAAAAGCAGTTTCTTTATACAGGATTTTTTCACTGCTGGAAAGTTCTGTTTCTCTGCCCATGTGTCTGTATTTTCTCCTATTTGGTCATGTTTGAAAATTTTCAAAGATGAAAATAAATATCTAATAAAAAGACCAATTTTACTTTATTCCACTCAGGAGGACAATCTTCACAATTTTAAAATTTTGAGATTGAGGGTTTCAGTAGGAAATGACAAGCAGATAGCAAACACTCCAACCTGCAGGCTTGTGCAAGACACAGAAGCATTGAAAAGAGTGGACAGCTTTGAAAGGAAATATAACAGCTTTATCTGCCTATAGGTGATATACCTCTTATCAAGGTACATCATGGATGGCAAATCTCATTAGAATATCATCTCCCATCTGCAATATTAAACCTCTGAAGGGCCAGGAAGACACCGCTAACTGAAGGTCTGTTTCAGCCGTTTCTCTCTTAGGCTTTTTCAAACCAAAGGGAGTAGGTGCTTACTAGACGTCAAAAGACAATAAGCCAATAGGGTCATGTAGTTGATCCAAATGAGCCATGATGGGTCATTCTTACAGAAACTTTAGCAGGGAAAAAAAAAAAAAAAAAAAAAAAAAAAAAAAAAGATCAGCAGTTTTAGACGTTCTGTTGTATGAGCTGTGTTGATAAGATTTTTTTTTTTTTTTTCTCAAAGTTTGACTTTGCGACTGTGTAAATACCAAAGCAAAATATTTCAGACCTGGGCTCCCTGACTGATTTGCAGCTGTCTGATATGGATTACCTCTAGAGAGCTGAAGCAAATAGCAGCTGATAGGGTGCCTGTTGTTTGAGAACCAGTGCCACCTTTTCTCAGAGTCAGGGCAATGGCTGATTTCTTCTCAGGTTACTGCCGGTTCTCTCACATTTGGAAAAGTCAATATTTCAATAATCTGTATTGAAAAGGTGGACTAGCACTGGCCCTTGATTTAGGCTGCTGATAGTAAATTCCACAGATTCTTCAGAGAAACACGAATCTCTGGACCAGTGTAATGCCTAAATCTGGATCTACCATAAAACTTGCTTATGACAATACTTTACATTATTATTTTCACATAATGCATTATTTGCATCATGACTGCAGTCATAATGCCTGCAGAAGTCCTTAGATTTTTTTGCCCATTTTTTTAATGTAAAAATAAAAAACAAAACAAAACAAAACAAAACAAAACAACAAAAAACAAAACAAACAAAAACAAACAAACAAACAAAAACCCCAAAACAAAACAACAAAAAAAAACCCCCCAAACAAACAAAAAAAACAAAACCAAAACCAAAAACAAAACACCTCAAGCATCTCTGCCAGCAGTAGAATCTCAATCTCCCCTGAATAAGACCTCCAGTGTCATTTAAAATGGGTAGATAGAAACTAAAATTTGGTGACATACTTTCACATGGTTGAAGTATCGGTCTATATAAACTAGAAAGCATGTAAGGGCTCCTCTTGCCAAAGCAATTATTCAGTACAATGCATATATAAACCTTAGTTTAGTCCAGAGATACTCAGACTCAGTGACAAGCTTGCACTGGCTTAGTTGCCACAATTGAAAGAGACGCTGTCATATCATTGGGAGCAGTGATGAGTCATCTTGGCTGTGATCAGTGAAGAAAAATAAGCTCTTACTACACAAATACTATACGGGCTTATGGGGTTGGGTTTGTTTTTTGTTTTTTTTTTTTTTTTTGTTTTTGTTTTTGTTTTTGTTTTTTGGTAGCTGTGGTGATTTCAATAACAGCTGCAATTTAAAAATAATAGAAAATAACTACTTAGACTTTATTTACCTAAAGCATTTATTTATATCTACTGAATAAATCAAAGGTCATATACCCATTTCTGAATTTGATGTTATAAAACTGACATGTCAGGAAAATGTCCAAATTATTTAACAAGTGATTGGTGAAAAATATGTAAAATTAAATGCCACTTGTTTAGAACCTTTTTTTAATCCAGTGAAATGTTAAGGTAGATGACCCTTGCCCCAGAACACCTCTATTTTTCCTGTAAGTGGACTTTCTAAACAGAAGACTGAAATGAGGTTTTAGGGTTATGAAAGCAGCAACACTTTGAAGATCAGACGTACAATAGTATTTAAGAGATTGGAAATCCTTGAGAATCTTAAGGTATTATAAGTAATACATATATTGCAATACAGCAAATTGATTCCCTCAGTGGCCTCAACTCACATAGAAGATCTTTAGATATTTATAACATAATAAGTCAGTTTATTTGCAGATTGAGCAACAGAAGCCAGAAGTATTCTCACTTCCCTCATGTTCTTTGTCCATGTTTACAGTGAGGACATGTAGGCTCAGAAAAAACTTAAAATACTACTATACTCTAGGGAGTTACCCCTAATAAAATATTCTATTTGTATATTTTTTTTTTTTATCTCTCTGTTTATGTTTATTTTTAACATGTTGGAAGTTATGCTAAAGAGCAGGAGAAAACTTCTTATTAAGGCAAAAATTTTGCAGTGAAACCAGTCATATTAAAAAATGCAGTACACTCCATATTTAAATTTACATGACTATAAAAGAGGTTGTCCAAAATAAAAGAAGTTTTAGTCCTTCAAAACCATGGCAATTAAAAGTGGAATAAAACTGTAATACCTCTATTAACAAAGAGAATCAAAATTAATACTGTTGAGGAATCATCTGCAACCACTGCAACAATACAGTTTCTTCAAGGGAGAGAACATGAAAATAAATTTCCAGCTACTCCAACACATCCTTGGCTCCCAAACTCCTAAAAACACACACTTGCCACCATCAGGATTAAATTGCAGAAGTCTGTTATAAGAGTCCCTAAGGCAGAAATTTTACATATTATTCTGGAAACATTCTGATACACTGTAACTGTTTTGAAATCAGATACTTGTCAAGAGACTGGAAAACTAAATTTTTGACATGAAGTGTGCACAGTAAAACCAGAGAGAAACAAGTAAAACAATGAAAAATAACACCATTTTTTGAGGCAAGAGAAAATGAAACTATAAGAGTAGGAAGTAGCTTTATTTCAACTGCAAATAGTTTGGATTAGATAAGTTATTGCAACTAATAAGATTGTGAAAATACAGCTTCTTCAGCATTGTAAAAATATGAGTTTTTAGGCACTCTTCTCAGGAATTAGCAAAGCCTAAGTCTGAATTTAAAATCACTTTAACAAGCTGTTAGCTTTCCGTGCTACATAAAAACTGCACAAGTTTTAAGTAGCAGCATATGTTCTGATAATGACACAATATTGGAAATCTATATTTAAGATTAATATTTGCAGAAATATAAAACTTTCCATGGTATGAACACTTAAATTTTCAACTATGTAGTGAAAAATATTATTACTTTCTGTGCATACGCATTGCAGTGGTTAAGTTAATGTTAAAACTGTTTAGAACTTGAAATTTTGCAAACTTCAAGGAAAATTCCATCTAAGACAATGTTAACCTGACTGTAACTGACATGACTGTAAAGAGTCAAAGTAGTTGACCCCTGATATTGCGCTTTGTGTAACAATTTTTTATTCTAGGCACAAAATCAGCTAAACATACATTTCATTCATAGACTGTGCTATAAGGTACCATCAAGAATATTTATTACTTCCCAAAATTTCAAGAGAAAGGCTTTTATGGAGAAAGTAGATTTCAAAAGGTATCTAAGTTTCTTAGTGTGCTGATAAATAAAGCATTCTCTTTTTTGGTAATCCCCACAATTAATGTTATTGTATATAAAAATCAACACATATACATAATGTTAGATTTACAGTGTCGTTCTCCAAAACTGCATAAACAGACATTTAGAGTACATTTTACATGCTATAATATTTACATGTGTACTATGAATTATATTCTATATCAAGTCACTAGGCTGAAGATGAGAGACCATTTCTTTCAATTAGGGAAATTTCTGATAGAATACTTAGTCTTTTTAGTTGTTTTCTTTCCGATGTGTACAAGAAATCATATCTATTTTCAGGAAGGTGAAATCAGAGGATAGTTTTTTATTAACAGACAGAAGGAGGCAAGTCAATATTCCAGATGGAATAAAATTAACATTTTACTGCAAAATTTCTAAAGAAAGCAAGTAGAAATATTGATGCCAGTAGCTAACAATGAAAGTAGAGTACAGAATATTAACAAACTTGAAATTCTTTCTTGAGACATGTTCTCATATCTCCTACACACAACTAGTAAATTTTTAACAAATCAGTCTTAGAGAATACAAAATTTAAGAACAAAGAGACACATTCTAATTAGTTAACAATATAAGGTTTCAGAATATTGTGTATTTAACTACTAGCTAGATGAATCAGGTATTTCTATATACTATTTTTTTATCATGTAGAATCAGTTAAATTAATTGTTTTACTATTGCATAATATGCTATTTCTGCCTTGGAGTTATATACGGCATGAAAACAGTTGCCCTGCCTTCTCTTTCCCAGGATGTAGAGTAGAAAAAACCTGCTTTAAGTGTTGGGGGATATTTTAAAATTGCCTTCAACTTTAATTTTGGTTGACATACATTCCAAACATGTAATTACATGTTTGTTGTTCGAATCTCACAGAAACATCTATAAAAAAGATGTATACAAGAAAATTGTTATTTGAATGAGAAATTATCTTTTACACAAATTAGTTCACTGGAATGAAATTTTCTTGTTAAATATTGATGCAGACAGCTTGTAGCAATATTTTCACCTGTTCTAGTCCAGAGGCTGGCCAAAAGCTAGCTCTTCTCTTGACTACCTTTATGCCTCAGAATGGTTTAAAATTGCTACAAAATACCTGAGCACTGCCTCAAATCTGGGCAAAAGTTAATCAAACAACTGTAGATGCAGCAGCACCAAGAACAGAAGAGTGTCTTCAAGTACAACTTGATTCAATAACTATTAACCTGCATATAGATAAAAAATATTTGTTAGTGATTATCCTGTTGTACTATTTGGAAATGTCAATCATATAAATGATCTTTTCAGACTTTACCACACTTTCATTACAATTTAGGAGATTATTTGGCTCACCTGTACATTATCATTCCCAATAAATCTTTTGCATGTGTTCCAGCTCTCAAAAATTGGAAAGTTTTTGGTGTTTGAATGATAAAACTAATCTTGACAAGCCATCTGAATAATCAACTAATGAAGAACTTCTGAGCTTGATAACAAGTGTGGGAAGATAACAGAAGAGCCCACCTCTGCATTTTCTTGATAGCTAGAAATTGAAAACCAAGTGTGAGGAAAAGATATGAAATGAGAGGAAGGTCTGTCAGAAATGTGAAATTTTAATCCATACAAGTACCAATGAAACTTTCACACTCTGGAGATAATGGTTATGCTGCCATTCAATTCTGCATAGTGGCTTTCTGCTTTACTTAGTGTCCTTGAAGCAAAGGTAATTGGTTTTTTACTCTCCTGTGAGCATAATGTGCTTTATGACTGCTCTCACCCCGTAGGGAGAACGCATCACACACTAATTGTATTGGCATATCAGAATCAAATTGTGCTAATAAATTTAGGGCTACTAACAGGTTTCATCTACTAAGAAATCTCTGTTTGTGTTATCTCTCCAAACACAGAATTTTCCTTGACCTGGAATATCTTGTCAATAATTAAAATATAATAGTCAGATGATAAATGAAATTTATACAGCATTTCAGTAATCCTGTCAAAAAGAAGGATGTACATATTTTCAGAACCTGTTTGAAAGGGGACAATTTATGTTTTACTGTAGTACCTTGCAAGCTCTGTTTCATGGCAAACTATTTTAAGTGATTACATTATTTTTGAAAATATTGTAAACTAAGTTTTTGTATAACTTGATTTTAATTGGTAATGTTGCAACTACTGGGTCTTTTGTGTTTGTTTATTGATCATTACTATTATTATTATTTAGTTAGCTATTCTACTCCTATTGAGTCTGTAACATAGTGCAGTGGAGTAAGGGAAAAGAGAAATTAATTATATGTTGTCCTTGATCTTCATAATGTAAAAGTAGTAGTTTTGTTCATTCTCTGACTTGAATAAATAAAAGGATTTTATGCATATATGTATTTATTTACTTATCTATATTTAAACCATTGTTCTAACTTTATTGTGGATGAGAAAGAAATCTCATTTGTAAAGCTACTTCTGTTCAGAAGAGCAAGCTGTAAGAACACAGCTGAAATAAAGAATAGGATGAGGCCAGTATTGCTGTGGCTCAGAACACAAAAATCCAGTTTAGGTTAAAGGTTAACATAGGTGTATTCCACTGCTAGTGAGAATAGAGGAACTCCACCTCAGTATGATAAAAGAGATTCTGGAAGTTACTCAGATGCATGTGAAAAAAAATCCCCAACAATATTTCAAATTTAACGTTTTAAGTTTTCTTTTATCACCGTCATGGGATAATGGACATATTTTATAACTTATTGTCATAATTTTAATTTTAAACTGGGCAGAAATACCACTCAATGTAGTGGTTTCATGTTTACTAAATTTTGGTCTTGGTACTTACTCTTTTTGTGAGAGAGAGAGACTAGGAGAAAAACAAAGCAGGCTTAACCTTAAAAATGAACAAATAGTTTATTAACTTACACTAAAAGAATAGAAAAACAGAAAGTTGGAAAAAAAACCTAAAATGAAATGAAATTTTAAAAACTTTTCCCTCCCCTTACAAAGTGTTCACTTTCTTACAAAACAACATAAAGAGACAAAACTTGTAATTTTCAGTCAGTTTCATTATCTGACAATAGTCTTTCATCAGTTTCTTAGGGGAAGAGTCTCTCTTGGAGTCATGGATCCCACTGACAACCTAGAACAGTTCTCTTTTAAACTGTCACAAAAACAACCGCCCAGAGAAACCTGCCTTTGTGACCCTCCCAGGAGCAGTTTCCCAAGCTGCTTATGGGTCATGGGTCTTAGACTTTTGCATACTGGGGTGTCACTTTTTAAGGATGAGTAACTCCAAAGCAAAGGATTCTTCACTTTAAGGTACAGAGATATCTTCTCACTTTTTCACTGGTGCAGAGGGCTTCTCATCTCTATCTCTGTTCAAGCATCTTATAGGATATTACTTAGTTCATCACTAACACCTTTGCTCAAATCCACACACAAATCTAAACAATCATCTCCCCAAATGCATATCTTTCCCATGATTTACAGGAATGACCTAAATATAGAGTTCATTTCCATGGCTCAAGTAAGAATAGAACAACCAACTCTTCAACCCTCTGTCCCAATAGTCTTTTCATTCTTGCTCTACTGACTTCATGCTGTTGGTCTTTATGCTTCCTCTGTCTTTCTTTACTCTCTCAGAGAAGGGCCAAGCTCTGGAAGCTTCATGTTGCTAGGAAAGAGTTAAATCTGCTTGGAGTCTTTGTCTCTCACTCTCTGTAGCTCGTGGTGTTAGATGTTCAAGGCCGAGCTGATAAGGAAAACCTCACGCAGAAACATTAGAAACTGGAGCACTCAAGCAGTCCAGAAAAAAAACAAAACAAAACAAAAAACAAAACCAAAAACAACAACAACAACAGCAGCAGCAACAACAACAACAACAACAACAACAAAAAACACACAAAAAAAAACCAAACAAAAAAAACCAAAATACAACAACTCAGGCAAGATCATAAATGCCTTCTCAGCCCACCCCTCAGTGCAAATTGGGGTGGCCTCAGCCCAAATGGTGCCCATAGCTCCCATCAGGGGCCCAGCAGAGATCCCTCTCTGCTCTAAGGAAACTTGAAGAAAGCAGCGGCCACAAGACAGCAACTTCTCCTTCCTCCCCCTTCACCCGGGAGCTGATGGAATCCAGCCAGGCCTCAGGACAGCTTCCCCCCAAAAAGGGGGGAGCAGCAGGCCCAGCTCAATGTTACCTGTCTCTCTCTGGCCAAGGGAAGAAGGAAAAAAAAAACACCTACAGCAAATCAATGGGTTTTATATGGTACTTCCCAAAGTCACAGCCAAAAATTTCAGTGGTCAGAATAGATGTCAATATTCTAACTAACTCTCTGATAGGCCTCTGTCTCTTCCGACCTGGTTCTGACCTGGAGAATTATTTTTCATTATTTTATAACTAAAAGACTAAACTGTACCAACCCATGACACTTATGAACAACTTAATTCAAAAAAATTCTCAGCAGAGCTCCAGGAACATACTTTTCAGATTCTGATCCAGCTGTCCTGATTGAGAAACTACATTGCTGAGAACCAGTTAAGTTCAAGCTCTAACAATGACATAAACTTGTTCCATTAAGGCAAAACTTAATTTAAGTGATATGCGTGTGCACTTCTGAATGCACTTTTATTTGGGTTACTGGTACTAATCATGTAGCTACAACTCCCCTCAAGCATAATTGGAAAGGGTTTTGTTGTTTTTTTGGTGGTTTTTTTGTGGTTTGTTGGTTTTTTTTGTTTGTTTGTTTGTTTGGTTTTTTTTTGTTTTTTTCAATCAGGAGAGTAAATTTATCTAAGTAATCACATTTAATTTATATATACTAAAGTAAAAAAAAAAAAAAAAAGGAAGAACCTGAATCTTCTACCACTGATATTCTGCCTCAAGTAAACAACTACACTACAATGAATCCACCACAGTGTCATTTTGCTTTAGTAGCACTTCAAGTATATTTTATTAATTCATCTACCTGCAGACATGGTAGATAGGTAGAATTTTAAGTTTGGCCTATGTTACTTCCAGGTAGTGAATATATTTTAAATTAATTTTTCCCTGTTGCTTGATCAAAAGTTAAATAACATGATTTTTTTCTAATTTTATGATCTTATCTTGTGCTTATTGAAGCTCTATGGGAAACATAAATCACTTAGGAACAGCAAAGAAATTACTTCCATGATGAGAACTATTCTTGTCACCTTTAGCAGTGCTTCCAAATAGCAAAAAAAATTAATACTAGATGGATCACCGAAGCCATCTACTTGGACAGGGACACATATGTATTGATTACACTTTTTGAAAGATTCTGTAAAACTTTAGTCAAGTCAAGATACTTTCAAATCTAAAAAAAAAAAAAAAAAAAAAAAAAAAAACCCACAAAAAAAAAACCAAACTTTAATCTTTATTAAGCATCTCTGAGGGTTTACAATCTCTTGGGTCATGCAGTTCAGTGCTTAAGTATCCATTACTTATTTCAGTGAAGACGTACATCTGATAAGGGAATATTTGAAGGATAACTCCCTCTAATAAAAGACAGATACCTGCAACTACTGTACTAGCTGACTAAAATATAGATGATGTACAAAAGATAGTATCTCAACAGTAGCAATAGAATGTCAATTGCAAATCAAAATTGTTTTGAACTCTTGACAGCAATAAGTGAACTAAACCAGTCCACCTCACTTAAAGGGAAAAAAACCGCAAACTTCCAAGTAGACCTCAAAGTTTACTACTACAGGAAGATTTGTACATTTGACAAAACTTGCTGTGACCTTGCAAGTGACCTCAGGTGTCAAAATTTGATGTGGAGAGAGAAGCAGTGTCCCATATCGAAGAGGAAGTTGGGTGATTTTACAATGTTCAGATAACTGAAGTATCTCTAAATAAAAGGCATGGTCTTCCAAGTATTAGGAAGTATAAGTTACCTTCTTAATATGCTATCTCAGTAAATGGCTGCAATGTGCTGTACAGCCATTTTCTATTTGAAAAATTGCGGAGTCCTGTTTTGAAGAGGCTGAAATCTGATCTCCTCCCTTGACCTAAACTCTAAGACTCCTCCCCTAAGATACCAAATAAAACCCACAGCCCTGCCCTTGCTCGCTCTCTTTGTCTTCACTCCTCTTTGCTGTCATGCCCTCCCCAGCCCAGGGTAGGGGGGAATAAATGGATTCTCATGCTTATAACAACGACTTGTCTCATCTGTTTCCCTGCCAGTGGTTGTAACCTTCCTGGATGCAATGGTCACTGTTGCCACACGACACAACAAAAAAATAAAGGTCAAGCTCTCACTCTTGGATTCTGTTTCCAGACTATCTCAAAATGCCTGGATTACAAAAAAAAAAAAAAAAAAAAAAAAAAAAAAAAAAAAAAAAAAAAAAGGTAAATAACTCTTTAATACTTTTTTTTTTTTTATTTATTTTAAGTAAATATAGACTGAACAAGTTGCTTTAGAGAGATATATAACAGTGACACAAACCAAAAAAAAAAAAAAAAAACCAAAAAAAACCCAAAACCACCCCACACACCAAAAAACCACTCCCCCCAAAAACCCTCTGGCTGCAGTGCTGAGTGGAAATGTTAGGTACACTACATAATGATGCTGACTAATATCCAGCAAACATCCTAGTTTCTGCAGACCAAGAATCTTCAGTCTAATAAAAGTTCCTATCTTCTGAGCAATAAAGGAATTAAATAAGTTAAACCAAAGTAGCCAGCTACTTTATTGCACTTGGGAACATTTGGGAACACCATTGCCTGATTCTGCAAAGAGGCTGTGTTTTAATGTTTCTCCATCATCCAGTGTTTTCACTGTCACTAATTTGACACAGCCCATTTGCCACAGAAACACGGGAAAAGAGAAGCACTACCTCCCACCTTCACTGTGAGCACTAGTGTAGTGATGCTAGTGTCAGTGCCTGTTAAGCATCCACACACTGATTCTGTCCTGACTGAAGACTGTTAAAAGCAGAATCTTTGTACTCTGTGACTTTTTGGTTGTTTTGTTGTTGTTTTGTTTTGGTGGGTTTTTTTTGTGTTTTGTTTTGTTTTGTTTGTTTTGTTTGGTTTTGTTTTTGGCCAAGTAGGAGTTGCATCTCTCTCCTTGACTGCAGGTGTGCCAGTGAAGTTTCATGACAGAATATCTGGTTTCATGGGTTTTTTTTCCTACCTTGTCTTTGCCCCCACTCTTCTTTGTATCAGTCACAGTGTGGTTAAAAGGTAACTTTGATGTACGTGATTGCTAATGTTTTAAAAAATCAGAAAGTTGCTTTCAGCAGTGAGATGTTTTTGATATACAGTGATAAACAAAATCAACATGAACCTTTCCTTTCTTTCTCCTGTACAAAACTGGAAAAAAAATTGTCCTGCTGTATTAATGTCAAAAGCAATGCCTAAAGGAGTTATACAGTGGCATATTTGTTCTCTTCACACTTTTACCTTAAAGTTCATGAGTACCAGTACAGCTCAACACCGTTAGCCTAGAAATGTAAAACCTGAAAAGAATTAGGGTTTTATCATGACCTAAGAACTTTATATGAAAGAAACTATAGAGCATAACATTTATTGAACAAATCTGATCTGCAGTTACTGTGTTGCCAAATACCATATTT
>JANEHK010001270.1:0-13758 GCA_025960845.1 Tachycineta bicolor | reverse complement strand
ATGATTTATAGGCAGAGAGAGACACCGTGGGAGCTATTCTGTCCCCAGCCAAACCTCTTAAAGTAAAAGGAAAACCATTCAATTAGCATCAGGTTGAACAAGCGTTTCAGTTAGTGTCCACCAGGAAGACACTTTTCTGAAACTATTGGAATGTATATGGAGCTGCATTAAAGACTATGGCATTCTATGCACCTGAGGAGATGTTGTGTCTGTTTTGTGTAACTCTGCTTACATCTCTGATGTATTTCCATTGGAACTAGATCCATGCAGCGCTGTACAAGTTGGCTCAAGAGAAACTAGACCAGAAGAACGTAGAGCGTTGTGAGGAGGAGATCAAGAAAAGGAGACCAAAGAAAATGTCCTTGCAGCTGCCTCCTCAGACAGCTGACCCTGGGGATGCACCTGATGCAAGTAAGTGGTGGCTACACTTGTGGTCCTTTTTGACCACATGCTTGCCCTTTGCACAGTGTTGCAATCAGACTGGGGGGCTGTTCTGCTTGCATCTGAGTGCAAGCTTGCATAGGATTTATTTCGTTCCCCAAAGAAAAGTACAGAGGCATGAAGTGTCTTGTGCATGGCCTCACTGAGTCAGTAACAGAATATCAGCTTCCCACCTTCACCTCTAAAGTTTTTCAGAATAGAAATTTCTGTCTTGCAAAGTGGACTAGGGACGGTGAGAACAGAAGAATGTTTTTCAACCAAGGTGCAGCCTGGAAGATACATAATTCAACTCCTTCTAATGAAAACACCAGAGATCCCTCTCCCACCACTCCTTGCTGTGGAGCTGGTGCTTTAGAGCTGTGCTGAAATCCCCAGCCAGTGCTTCTGTTGTAGCCCCAGGAGCAAGCAGCATTCCAGACTGAATCCTGGCTGAGGGGCTCTGACTTCAGTGCTGTCTGTGCTGCCCTGAGGGCAGCAGCAGGGACCTTAGGAGGCAGCACTCAGCCGGAGGGCATCACAGGTTATGTGCACTTTCTTTTGATAACTGCTCCAGCCAGCCTCTGAAACAGGGGAACAAAAGCAAAGCAATACTGGGTTTTCCTTGTTTCGTAGAGTAGGCATCACTGCCCTTTGGTTTTAAACTAGAAGAGGGTACATTTAAATTAGATATTAGGGGGAATTTTTTTATGATGAAGGGGATGAAATGCTGGAAGGCTTTGCCCACAGGAGCTGTTGTTGATCCATCCTTGAAGGTGTTCAAGGCCAGTTTACATGGTGCTCTGAGGAACCTGATCTAGATGAAGATGTCCCTGCTCACAGGGCTGGGACTAGACGGTGGTTCAAGGTGCCTTCCAAGCCAAACTCTTTGAGGATTCTGTGATCCTGTGATCATTGTCCCATGTTAGTGAGCCAGTGTTATGCATGAAGTTCTTTGGGACAACAAAGAGATGTTACCCAACTCCAGCATGTTTTCTGGCCCTTTCCATCATCACCTTGTCCAGCAACCCCGCTTACAAGCTCCTGTTTAGTCCCTGCAGGCTTAAGCCTACTGCCTGTCAATGGCACAGCTTCTGGTGTGCAGAGAAAACATCCTGGTAATGCCTTGAAGGAGAAGGTCTTGAGGAAGCAGGACAACGTGCCCTTACTGTCCAATATGCCCATCATCCATTGGGATGGCAGCTTCCCACACACGCTGCCATCAGGTAAGCCTGCTCAGTGGCAGCTTTTTCCCACATGGGATTTTCCTTGCACAAGGAGCACAAACTGCCCCCTGCCTCAGGCAACAGGGCTGGGATCTTGGGTCCATAGCCTGAGCTGAGAATGAACAGTGAATCTACTTTGGACTTACTCCAGCTTGGTAGTACTAGAGCAGTTGGTTCTTAGAGATCCACTGGATAGTTGAGCTGAAGAAAGTAGTGGTAGAGGCCTAAGCTCTGGCTTTTGCCCATCCTGATAGTCCAAACCATAACACCGGTGCCAGGAGGCAGCTGTTACTGCAGGGATGAG
The DNA here is from genome assembly GCA_025960845.1 of Tachycineta bicolor. NCBI lineage: Eukaryota > Metazoa > Chordata > Aves > Passeriformes > Hirundinidae > Tachycineta > Tachycineta bicolor. Next base: position 11,811 of record JANEHK010001270.1, on the reverse strand, counting down.
CTGCAGGGCAGTGTGCCAGGGCATGCTCACTGTGCACTTACGTAGTACTACCACCATCAGTTGTTCACACACCATCTCACAGGCCCTCTGCCTGTGCTGCTGTCCGGCTCGGCAGCCAGCTTGTCTGCTATCCCAGCAAGGGTTGGCTCTGCATGGCAGTCAGCGGCTTGGTGCAGTCGTGCTGCAGCTCCCAGAAGTGCGTGAGGGCTCCTCGCTGCTGCCATCCCACAACCTGCAATGCCCAGAGGGAACAAGCAGTGCCTCCCGTGTCACCCCACCCAAATACAGTGGCCGTGTGTAGCAGATGACAGCCAGGAGGGGCTGCCTGGTGCTCCCAGGCTGTTTGCTGCCTGCAGTAAATGCGCAGCAGATAGTCCCTAGTGGCTCTTGTCTCTCCTTTGAGGGTATCCTGCCTGTGCTATGATCCCATGTAGGGTGAGATAAGAAGAAGGGAGGTAGGGGAAATGTTCTTTTCTAGTGATGCTACTTCCATGTTCAGAATTAAACCCAAACTACTGTGACTCTCCATTCATACGGAATCTAGATGTGTGTGTCTACATACTTCTGCAGTGACATCACTGCTGTCAGTGACTGGGGTACATCAGTGACATCCGGATTAGCTCCCGTCTGAATATTTCTGATGTTACGGTTCCTCCCTACTTTGTGCAAACATGCAAGTTAGCATAAAAACTCTACAGAGTCTACAGCAATTCATCTAGATTCTGTGCAATATTTATTCTCTATCATTTTAGACAGCTTGGATGTTTTCATCTACGCATTAGAAAATGAGCTTTTGAGTGCACAATGTGAAACTTTTGATTGACAGTGCTTTTGATGACAAATGGGTTTCATAAGAAATGAATTTATCATCTGAATTTTCTCATACCTCATAAACTGATTATCAAGAGAGTGCATCTGCCAACAATTTACATCTGTATTTCCATATTTTTATAATCAGAGTGCATTTGGAAGGCTTTTTTATCAACTGTCTTGACTGGAAATGGCATTTTTCCACAAGAGAAAGCTTAAGCATTGCAGAGCGTGCAAACACGTCCATTTGATGACAAATATGATTTTCACCTCAGCATCTTTGAAATACAGCCAGTGTGTAGCTCGGAAAGAGTAAAGATTCACGATGCTCGGAAAGAACAATATCCATAAACTACTTTCCCAACAGTAGGCTAAAATGCATGTGCACTCAGCTGCCTGCTGTCTAGAATATTTGCAGTCAATGGAAACAGAGGCGCTTTCAGGTGTGAAGGGTCAGATATCGCTGTTCCCTAGTAGTTGTCCCGTGGGGATTCAGCCGGGCCCAGCAGGGCTGGGTTGTTCAGGCTTGGCTTGGGCCTGTTGCAAGGCAGCTGCAGGTCTTTCCTCAGGAAGTTGCAGAGTGCCTCTGTCTTCAGGGCTTTCTCAGGGAGAAATCAGGGTGCTGAGAAAAGAGAGGCACCTGAGTGGTTCCCTCCTGGGGTAGCGAGTGCTGCTGGTCGGCACTGTCTCACAGGGAGTGGGAGCTCTGCGCCCTCAGGAACTTGCCGCTGCCTGTGGTACCTGTGGCACTTGGGAGCTGGCGCTGTGTGGCAATTGTCAGGTTTAGCCTGGAGCTGTGCCCAGCCAGGTGTGGGGCTGGGAGAAAGCAAGCCCAAGGAGCCTGACAGCAGGGAAGCCTCTGACCCAGTGCCAGTTTGTACCACATGGAAGCCTGGCTGGGAGATGGAGCTGCAGGCCGCTCCATGGCAGGGTGCCTTGCCCGGGCTGCAGCGCTTATGTCTCACCCTCTCCTTACAGTGACCTCGCAGACGGCCATGAGTGCCGAGCGCCCAGAGGAGCCGCTCCATGGGCATGGGCAGAAGGACACAGCCTCTTCTGATCCACAGCAGTCCTTGCTCAAGGCACTCTCCCTGCTCAGAAGTGATGACTGGTAAGAAAGGCCCCGTTGACTCTGTCTCCCTTCTTAGTGTTACGGGAAGATTATAAGTGTATCTTGCTAGTGCCTCTGAGCCCCGGACTGCCCAGAGGACCAACAGGCACTTGTGAAACCCCTCCAGAGCAGTGAGAGGATAAAGATTTGAGAACTGCCTTTTCTTGGCCTTGGTCTGGAGCTGTGCTCCAGCTGCAGCAGCTCTGTGCTCTTTCCTCGCTTTGCCTGCTGCTCACTGGTGGGTGCTTCATTCACACAGGGATAAGAATGAAAAATCTGCCACCATGCATCTCCTTGTGCAGTCACCTTTCCTCTACACTTTCTCTTCTGCTTTCTCTTCCCCACTTGTCTTTGGTGCCCTGTGAGGTGCAGAGAACTTCTGTAGGGGTGGGGGATCCGGATGACGCTCAGGGGTGCCCGTAGGATTGGTTGCCAGTGCTGTGCTGCAGTCCTGATGTCTCTCCTAACTTCCTCTAGATCAGGGCCTACACAAAGATTTGCCCTCTTTAAATAATAAGTTGCTGTTGTGGAGGTTGTTTTAGGTAGGGGTTTGTGCGAAAAGCCAGAGTTTCAACTCTTCTTGTGCATGTGTGGCATCCTCGGGGACATCCTGCTGCTTTGTTGGGGAATGTGGAGGTGGAGTACACTGGGTGACAGACAGGCCTAGATTGTGGAGTGGAAACTCAGTTCCAGAGTGCCAGTGCACACTCTCACTGCTGAACTGCCTGCTGGGTTGGGCAAAGAAGGAAAGTGCCCCAGTAACAGCTCAATGGGACTGTGTCTCAGCGACAGGTGCAGGGAGGTGACAAGAAGCAGCAGCATGGCCCGGTCTCATAGCTTCTAGGTAGCCATGACACAGGGACTTCATGCGCCAGAGATTCCAGAAAGGCTGTGTGATATGTCCTAAAGTTAATTTGTGTTAAAAGATATAAGATGTAATTCACCCCCTATAAATATCAATTTTATTTCTAATCAAATATACTATGAGTTTACTGAGAGAAAAGCTGCATGGAGAGTGGTATAAGGAATTTCCTTTTGCCAGAGATTACACAGGAGGGACACGAGAAAACTGTGCTAAGAATTACACAGGAGGGACACGAGGATACCTCTGCCGGGAATCGTTAAGGAGAGAACAAAGACAATGGAAAAGGGAGATGGAGAACTCGGAGAACCAAATGATTACATCAGATCGATATCTCATCCGTCTCCTCCTGACATTGACATCTCTACACCGCACCTGGACACGACAATTAAGGACATTGTCTCCCCGAGCAAATCCTTTCAAACACCAGAACCCGAACATGAATATCTAATGAGGCTGCCTCGGAAGATGGAACCTCAGAGCCCCGATTTTCTCTCAGCAATCCAGTGTATAAAAAGAGACAGCTCCAAACCAGAAATGTGAACTTGGGGGGTGACATACTGACAGAGTGTGTTACCGCGTTCACCCAGCGCCGACCCCAGGCTCGACGCTGTCCTTTTAATTGTGGCTATCAGAGACTGTCATTTTGTCTCTCAATAAAATTCTAAAATTTTGATTTATAAAATTTGGTCCATCCTATTTATTACAGCTGTCTTCTTAAAATGGCCACAAATTAAGACCCTGAAAGCCCACTTTTTGCTTCTAGGATTTGTGTATGCTTTTGACAGCCACAGCATCCTGTGGCAAAGAGTTCTACAATTTCATTAAGTACTCCTTGAAAAGCACCTCCCATTGTTTGACTGAACTGCCAGCCTGGTAATTTCAGAGGGTGCTGCCTAGTTCTTGGGTGGAGAGAAAATTCAATCTTTTTGGTACTTGCCTTTCAGGGAGTTGAAGGAGAAGGGACTCTTCAGCATCAAACACCAGGCTGGGTCCCTTTTGGAAGTCCTGCTTTGTAGACTTTATGACATTTTGTTGTTCCTTATGTTTGTTCCTTTTCGTCTTAAGGAATTTTTCCCCATAAGTTGCTAAGAAACAAAATGCTGGTACTTAGATGGTACTTGACTAACACAAAGGAGGGAGAAGATCATGCGTGTTTTGGGGCAGAAAAAAGGACAGGTCTATGGGAGCTGGGTGTGCTGTTTGATCTGGGCATGGGAGAGGACGGCAAGACTGCTCTTTGCTGTGGGAGTCTTACTGTCAACAGAAAGTCTGGTCCTGGGAGATCTACCATCGTCTCTCTGCTTGTGTGCGCAGGAATTCTGAGCTGCTTCCCCTGCCCTGCTGGAGCTGGGCCAGCCCTGCCCGGGAGTCACGGCTTCTTCAGCACTGCCTTTTGTTTTGGCTACGCTGTAGCCCTGCACGCCCCTGCCTGCCGCGACACCCTGCCCCTGCATTGCCGGGGACATCCTGCCTTTCCAGTCACCAGGCCCGGAGTTTCCACCATTCCAGCTTGGTGCTCTCGGAGTCCCAAGAGATCAGTCTGCCCTGGTCTTTGTGGAACAAAGCTCCTCAAGGTTCCTGGTTCTGCTTATTATTATTATTGCTGTTGTTGTTTGTTTGACTTGTCATATTTACTAGTGAGGCACTAGATTTGAAGAATTAGGGATTTTAGGAAAGTTAAGATAAGAAGTTGCTGAAATAGCTGAAGTAGATAGGTAAGCTTTGTTCACAGTTAACAGACACCGAATCTTAGATAAGGTATCCCGGATTTAGTAACTCCTTGCTAGTCAGCTTTATGTTTATGTAGCTGTGCTTGTAACGAAGAACAAAATGTGGTAAATAGGACATAAGATAGCTGCAGACTTCTTGTTTAAAGGACCCATTCAACACAGGAAACTATAAGTTCCACCAAAGACTCATTTGTCACGAATGCATTGAAAAGGTAGAAAGGTCAGGAAGAGGAAGACTCATCTTACTTCCTCATTTTGATGGACCCCTCCCCAGAATAGACCACTGACACATTTCAGGAAACAAAGTACGCATGCTTAATACTCTTTTTGCCAATTAGCATATGAAACAAGGAATGGGAGGTGACAGGGGTATGAATATGTATTTGTATTTTGGGTATTCAACAGTTTTGTAAATAAAAGGCTTTGTAATTACCTGTGAATTTCGCAGCACCTATTAGGGAGCTATCCCCCATACTGCCCAGCGGTAATAAACATACACTTTCTAACTTTAAACTGTTAGAGAGTTTTTGTTCTTCACAGGTGAGTATGGATACTAGATCAATAACCATATTTCTTTAAGAAGTAACTAGTAAAGGACTGTTATTCCTTTCCTCATAGTCCTGCCTGAAAAACCCCTTCAATTTTCTAAATTATAATTACTTGGACAGAGGGGATTGGAATTCCCCATTCCTAGAGAGGCCCTGCTCTCCCTAGCAAATATGTGTCTTCCAAACAAAGACACATTTGCTGGGCAGTTACCAGCGAGGTGAGAACCCTGTCCTGAATTGTCTCCCATACTTCATACACGGTGTGTACAGTAGTTACATGCTTGTACATCTCCGCTTGTGCTCAGGGATTGCCTTCGTTTCTGTTTTTAGACCTTATATTTCTAACGTCTGTCAGCTATCTGTTGGATCTCTGTGTACATGTAGCTCTATTTATGGTAGGATGGGTATTTCACACTGTCTTTGAGTGAGGTGCCATTATAATGCAGTGTGCAAATGCCAAAACTGAGACACTAATTACGTTATTTCCAGAGTCCTAATCTCTGCCCGAGCTGTAATTCAACCCTGCAAATTAGTTGCTAGACATGAGCATGTGTTTTCTGTTTGCTGGCTGCGTGCTTGAACTGCTGGTGTTGCTTTTCTGAACAGTGCCACGAGTCTTTGGTCTTTATGATGTTTGCCTTTATGTTTTGAAAGCAGCCCTTGCTTTCATTTGGTTCTTTGTTTTTCAAATAAAAGAGCCTAAAATCAGACCAGTGAACACTCTCGAAGGGCTAAGTAGAGGGCTTTGGTGAAATGTCTTTTTTTTTTTGGGCCTGCAGTAAGCAGGTCTGAGGCCAGGAATAGGTGCCAGAGTAAGCACCTTTCTGTGCTTGTGCTTTTTGCACCTTATTGTGCTTTTAATGTTCTTCTGGACACAGCGTGAAAATCTGTGATTTCCTGGGACTTTAGTGTAAGGCAACAGGTTTTCTTTTCAAGGTAATTCTTATGTTTCCCATCATGCCTTCCCCAGGTGGCCAACCTCTGCTCAAGGGTGTCCTACTCCTTCTCCAGATGGTGTGGAACTCCCCAGAGTTTGTTCAGAAAGCAGCCACTCAGACCCTGGGGATGATGGTGGCCAATGTGACTCCTGCACGAGCAATTACTGCTCTCATGGACAGTGGACTGCAGTAGGTTCTCCTTCTTCCAGTGATCTTCTTCACCTTCCAGTGAGCGGGTGGGGGAAGGGAGGAGAGAATGAATGGGAATGGTGGAGGGAAGGGTCCCGTATTCTGCATCTTGTGTGAACTCAGTGATTTGATTCTCTGATCAATCTCATTTCTTTCCTCTTGTTACCTATTTCTGCCCTCCTAGAGCCTATTAGTTCACAGAATCACAGAACTGTAGAATATGGGGAGTTGGTAGGGCCCATCAGGATCATCGAGCCCAGCTCCTGGCCCTGCACAGAACATCCCAAGGGTCACACCATGTGCCTGAAATTGTTGTCCAAACGCTTCTGGAACTCGGTCAGGCTTGGTGCTGTGACCGCTGCCCTGGGGAGCCTGTTCCAGGGCCCAACCCCGCTCTGGGTGAAAAACCTTTTCCTGATATCCAACCTAAACTTCCTCTGACTCAGCTTTCTGCTGCTTCCTGGAGCTCTTCCAACCTGTCAAAGTTGCCCAGACGTGGTGAATGGTGGGGAAGTGAAAGTACCTGCAAAGGCTAAGGATAAAGCCTTGTGCTTGTGTGGGAAGAGGGACAATTGCAATTGCAGCTGTGAGCGCTCTTTGATATTTCACAGCGCTAACCACGGACGTCCTGGGAAAATCCATGTGTCCTCATTATGCAATTAACTGGAGAAATCAGAAGGGTATTTGCTGGGGTGTGGAGCACATGGCGGAGAATGTGCTGCGTGTGGCACAGCCTGCATAGCAGGTGCAGCTCCTGCCAAAAAGAGTCTTGTATGACTGGCCTGGCCTTGGAGCTCTACTTTCTACTACAACTGATGCTTCATGTTAGCCTTGAGATGATAAATCACTCGGCAGGCACCTTCACAGGCCGACTGCCAGGGGACAGCTGAAGCAAGTGCTGCCTTAAGTGTTGGTGCTGGGCCTGATAGTTCCCAAGATAGTTCTCTAGAGCAGGACAACCTGGCTAAGCTGACTGCCACCACTTCCTCAGCTTTGCAATAGGCTAAAGCATTCAGATGTATCCCTTGGCAAGCCTCACAGTAGAAAGTGGCTGCATTGCTGGATATTCTGCAACTTCCCTCCCCACAGTGTGTTTTCCCTGCATTTCTTTCTTTTTCCAAATGTTGGCAGGTTTTGGGATGTGTGCATAGAAAGAGGCTCAATCCTGCTGCTGCTCTGTTTAGCGGGTGCCCTCTGATGGGTCAGCATGAATTGCCTTAATTTCTGAATAATTCATATGGAATCAATTTCCTTCATCTTTCTCAGAGTACATTTTGGGAAAGAACTTGAGTATCGGATGGTGCAGGGAGACTGAACTCCTCCCTCTTCCTTGCAGGCAGTCCTTCTGTGCAATACTCACTTTGTGTTTGTCTGAGGACAGAATCTTCTACAGGTGTCTAAAGTTGCAGAGACAACCCAGGCCTCCTTCCCCCAGCAACAGCTGCCGAGAACACAAGAGAAACTAGCTGCCCCTGTACGTACATATAGTATAGAATGATAAAAAGCAATTATGAGGTATTTTGTCCTGGTGTCCCTGCCAGTTAAAGAAAGGCAAATTATTGTGCAATTGCAGCAAGACACTGCTAGTAGGCTCTAACAATGAAGGAGATGTGTTTGTGTTGTTCCCTGGGGTCCTTCCATCCTACAGAGGCACATGAATAATTTCAGAGTGAAATGATATTTTTATGTTGCCCCACATTCTCCTCTGCCTCTTGCATTCAGCTGACAGCTCTGGACAGTGACAGGTAGAGGTAAATCTCTCTCTTTGCTGAGTACATAATGCCTTCTCATGCAAGGATTGCACCTGATGAGTCTAGGCATCAGCCTCTGCTGTTAACACTCTTCCTTTCTTTGTTCACTTTTCTTTCTTTTCCTTCCTTCCTTCCTTCCTTCCTTCCTTCCTTCCTTCCTTCCTTCCTTCCTTAGGCATTATGCACAGGAGATGGTGAAGATGTTGCTGAATCATGAAAAACTGAAAAGGCTTTTGGAACAATCCGTTTCCACCCGGGACCTGGAAGATATTATGACAAGAATTAAGAAGAAAGTAAGTGCTTGGTAGGAGAAATGTCTCCCTTCTGCAAGTCTTGCCACTGCTAAAAGGAGATCAAACATATCTAATCTGTCTTTATCTCATTCCTCTTCTGTGGAATCATTTTGCTCCTGGGAATGAGCTGTTAATCCTCATACTGTTCATGTGCACACCACAAAGCAGCTGATATTATTAGGGAAAATGTGATGTTTTGAATATTTGGAACATTGGTCACTAACAGGAAAGGGGAAGAGCAGTAAACGGGTTTACCTTTAAGCGTAACTCTCCAATGGGCTCTCCCTGCTCTGCCCCCAGTAAAGCAATTAAGTAGGAATAGTGCTTCAGAAGATAACAGAGTCTTTGCAAAAGACCCTGGAAGTAGTAGTACCAAGAAGATTTCCAAATACACAGAAGATGTCCAAGTCAATCCTAATTGCTACAATTACTGTCTGTCTTCTGGGAATACTGCCCTGCCGTCAAGCCCTGTGAAGTTGGAAGAAGCTTGGTGAATCCAGCAGCATCCAGTGGAAAATTATTTGATTAATCGGGGCGGGGGGGGGAGGGGGATGGGATTTTGTTCTTTTTATTTGCATTACAGAAGGCAGTGTGCCTTTGTGCAGGAGCAGGGAGAGTGAGTGGTGAATCAAATGAACTTCCAACCCCCAAAGTGTCCAATTATTTTCTGCTGCTTCCTTTAAGAACACTCGTTGCCTACCAGTTTGCATTATTCCCCTTTATGCTCAAGACCAATGATTTGGGGAATTTAGACTGCTGCTCAGAATGGTAACCCCCATAACCTGCCTTGGGCTATTGAAAACAAAGAGTTGGCATCACTGAATCTCTGGTCTGTTAATTTCTGTAGGTTAGGAAATGTCTCCCTAAGCCTTGGAAGCAGTGATCCTGATTCTAACTTGTGTTTTAAGCAGAGAGCTTCCTATTTTCTATTTTAAAGGTTCATAGGGTTTCTCTATGTCTTTGTAGGGGATGGAAAACCAGAAGGGTGAACAGCCATCGGTCAAGAAGCTGGAGAAGAGGAACAACGGCTTGAAGAAGCCCCAGGCCACATTGCCTTCTAGTAAACGGTACTGAGCACTTGAGTTAAATGTGACAAAGCACATGACAAGCTTTACATGTCTCTTCCTGAGGAAATTCTTTCTGGAGAAAATGACCTGTGCCAGAGATTGTTTCCTTTCCCTACAAATACTCTATGATTCAAAATGTCTACTTTTGCTTTACACTGAACACAGCTCCTCTGGTTGGGTTTCCACAGAAACTGGGTGGCAAAAAGACACCCATTGGTTGCAGCTCAGGCGATTCAGAACAGTGGCAAGGGCAGTGCTGTGGAGGCTAGGAGAGGGCCAAGCTTCTGCTGCCAGACTTGGGACGAGTAAATTCAACCAGGATTTTGCTTTTTGCATCCGAGTGGAGTGGTTTTTGGATGGGTGTTTTGATGAGAAGTCCCAGTCTAGAAGTGAGATGCCATTCCCCAGAGAAGCAGTTCCCATGCATGTGGTTTGGCCTGGCTGAACCTCAGTTTTCTTACGCTCAGACAGTAGTAAGTAGCAAGTAGCAAGGCAATTCCTGAGCAACTTTGGTCAACAGATGCCTCAATGTGGACTTTTTGTTTTGATATTCCTGTTCTTCAGATAGGTTGCTTGATGGATATCATGTTTGGTTTATTTCCTCCTGTGCTGAAATCAGCATTTAAGACAGGAATTTAGTCTTTGCTGTGTCTTCATGCCAGGGCCAGAGCTATTTGTACCTGTTCTCCGCTGATGACATAGGGGATTTATTTAGCTCTGTCATGCTCAGCGGTGGCTGGGAAGTGACCACATGCCTCACAGCAGAGCTAGGATCTTTCTGTGCTCATGGAAGAGACAGGTTGATCCAGGAGAATTGTTCCCAGTGGGTTTGTTAAGCTGTGCATCTAGTCTCTAGGGAAGCAAAGGTAATGTGAGTGTAGTGCTGGGATGTCTGGCTTCTCTTTTTATCTCTGTTATTGATTTTCTGCATGCTTCAGCTATGCCCCTGTTGATCTGTTCAGATGCATCTGAGCTACTCATCCAGGTTGTCATGCCTGATGTAGAGGCACTTCCTCAGAGTGATGAGTTTCCTTATTATAAGACAAACACCTCCCATATGAAGAGGCAATTAAACTTGGAAGTAGCGTTGCTCTTTCCCCACGAAGCAACATGACCTGTGTGCTGCGGAAGCCTTCTGAAGATAGATCAGATGCAGCTCATCCTTGGTTTTCCTGAGTGAGCACTGGAGAGAACATTACTTGCAGATTGCCTGCTGTAATGATTGTCATGAGGTCCATGTTGTTTTTCAGAGCCTCATGGTTTTCTAGGTTGAAATCACATCATTAGGAAAGCTCCTCAAGATGTTTTGCTCACAATTCCCTGAAGGCATTATCACCAACAAGTCGTAATTTGGTTTTATTTTCCAGGGTGGAGTCTACCTCTGATGGACACCTCCTTCAGCGGGTACAAGCCCAGGTGACGTTACCTCCAGCTGTGGAAGAAACGGAGCCACTCCAGAAGCTTTACCATCTCCTAGAAGCCAAGGGGTTTCAGACATGGATGGAAGGAGTGGCTCTCTTCCTAGACCTATGCAAAACCAGCCCCCAGCTCATCTCTGCTAACATAGTCCGAGTATGTATGTTATCTTCATTATTCCTTTCCTTTAGCTCCTTTTCGAAGCCTGTAGCAGTGAAGTTATTTCAGTGTCCCTTGGCACGACTTCCTGTCTGTTTTGGACAGGCTGGTGTCTCTTACCCAGACAAATTTAATTCAGGTCCAGGCTTCAGGACAAGTTTCTTCAGTCTGGCTGTATTTGTCTGGCAGGTGCCTACTGATGCTGTTCATCAGTTAATGACAGAATTTTCTGCTGCTGTAACTTCCGCTGTCTCCTACACCCAGCTAGGTTAAGTGAAGGGAATCCAATCATTGAAAGCTTGGCCATTTTTTCTAGAGGAAAAAATAAGTCTGCGTGGGGAAGAGAGGTATCAGGCTGGGTTGGTTTTAACCCAGGTTTTTTCATGGATACCTCTGCAAACTGCCTCTTGTCTTGCACAAACACAACTTGGGCTACTCGTTTCCATCCTTGTCCCAATTCCTCTTGGTAAAGACAGTGCTTACACTTTTTTTTTTTTTTTTCCCTTCTCTTTGTAAAAGGAGGAAAATGACCAAGGCAGATCTCTTCTGTCTCACCCCCGTAGCTGCTTTTCCACTTTTTTCAGAAAGTGGTGCTTAGTAATGTGGCTGTCAAGGGACTGAACCTGCTCTAATGAGAGCTGCACAGCACATTAGATTTCAGAAATCTACTTGTTACTTAGACAAGTGGTCTGCCTCCTGGAAGAGGTGATCAGAGCCCTGCACTCTCCAGACACAGATTCTGAGACAGACAAAACGAAACCTGGATCTCTTCCAGCCATAGTTTTGGAAAAATCATGGTTGCCCTCAGTATTTGAGGTAACTGTCTAGAAAACTGGGCAATGTGAAAGTCTGCTTCCCTATTTCTACAGAAATGATACTGTTTTGCATTAATAAATGGGATTAATTTAATGATTTATAGGCAGAGAGAGACACC
>JANEHK010001269.1:1076-13761 GCA_025960845.1 Tachycineta bicolor | reverse complement strand
TTCTTATGGCTGTTGCCAAAGTACCCTCAAGGGAGGCATCAATATTGCTTGGAAACAGGACCCAAACCATCCTTTAGGAAGCTGTTTATGGGCAGTCTCCACACACCAAGCAGCTCCCATTCCCAGTATCAAGGGTCTGATTTCCCGTTTCCCACTGTGGGTTGATGATGGATCCAGGCTCCTCTCTGTGCTGCTGTTGTGTCCCCAGTGCCTTTGGGCCAGAGGAGTTTCACAGTGGCCCTGCAGCTGGGACTGGTGTGACACTGACCAGCTCCAGCACCCCGAGTTCTATGGACATTGTGAGTGATGGTAAAGCACAGAAATCCTTTTACGTTGTGGCCTCTAACTATAACAGGGTTTGGTTTCTCCTGAAGGGAAATCCTAGTGAATCCTGTAAAGCTGATAATTGTACTCCTGTGTTCCACAGCAGAGTTTTCTGTAACTGTCCCTGCACTGGCTCCGTCACGAGTCAGAGCCCATTGACAGAGTTCTGTGCAATCCTTAGGGTGGGTCCTCCAAGGGCAACCCATTCCCCCCAACATTAGTTGAGAACATACCCAGCAATTAGTTGCATTGAGTATTTTGTCTACTTTGACCTTTACATATTTTCATGATATTCCCTTGTTGAAACTCGAGGTGTTTCTGGCAAACAAAGACTCTGGCTAACTAACAAGATACAACTTAGAGATATAAGCAGTATTTTAGTGACAAGGTTACTCATTCTTTTTCCTCAATCTCATTCGTATTAGGAACAAAAATTCTGTTGTCCTTGGAGCTGGTGCCTTTTTAATTCCAGAATATTGCCCCCAAGGTCCTTTGCTGTTCAGCTTTCCCGTGGTCTCTGTGGGTAACACGGCTTGGTGGGGTCCTTCCCCCTTTGGCTGGAGAGGTTCCAGGTCCCAGTCCCTGGCAGGCACCCAGGCTCCTGTCTGGAATTCATGTGGAAGTCACTCAGTGTCACATCAGCCTTCCCATGGAACCCCGTGGATCACAGCATTTTCCAAAGGTGCTGTTGGGGCAAACAGGGAGATTTGGTTTGGCAGGATCTGTAAAACGATATCCCACAACAACTTGTTCTGGCATAGAACACTTGGCTGCAGGGACATATTCCCATTGTTCCTGCCCAGGTTTCAGGATTCAAACAGCATTGTCTTTCACCAGAGCTGTTCTTTAAGCTGGCTCAGGAGGGCCTTTTTGTCTCTGCACCCACACCCTGGCTCCATTATTAGGACTGCTGGATCCAAAACCTCAGTCTCTACCAACACTGCTGATTGGAGGTGGATCTCTTTCTTTCACAATGGTTTTTAAAACTGACAATATCGATATTTGTGCTACCCCATCATAGGGTTGAATAATCCAATCTTTTTCTATATTGTTTAACAGATTAACTTCTCTTTGATAATTTGTATCAATTCCTCCTCCCATGATATGAACACTTTTCAAGGCCAAGCTCCAGTGAGCAGTGGTCAAACCAAAGTGTCCTGGAGGAATCAGAATGCCTATTCCTGTATTGTTAACTCTCATTGGCTTCTTATTTATCCTAATTAATTCCAGTGCATGAAGGTCCAGCCCTGCAGCCTCTGGGGTGGCTCTGTCAGGGGCAATCACACCCAGAACAATCTCCCAGGAAGTCCAAGTCTCACTGTGTGTGGTTGTATTTGCAAACTGGGTGCAGCTGTGCACACCCAGAGAGTTTCCATTTCCCCAGTGGGCCCATTGTTAAGGGTATGGAGCACATCTGGGAGATGGGTTCTCCATCGGGACAGGTTCCCATATCCTCATTTTTTCAACTGCTCTTTTAACCCCCTTCACCCATTCAATCAATCCTGCAGCTTGGGGATAGTCAGGTACATGAAAAACCCAGCAGCCTTAATCACTGTATTTTTCACTGGAACAGACAAAGCATTCTGCATCACAGTATCAGCAAACCCTATAGAAATAACCAATTTCATCCCTTCCTCCTTTATTCCAATTGTACAATTTGCAAGTTTACCAAAGGCATTTGGGTCCTGCCCAGTTCTTTTCTGTCCGGTATTTAGTGGGATAGTGAGCAGCCAAAGTTAACAAATTAGTATTGTCAGCATTATTTCACATTACTGATTTTTAATTATATCTTAAAAAAAGATCACAGTATATTTTAAAATAACTATTATTAATAATAATTGTAATACTATATATCACTTGCAAAAACAAACCTGAGCTCAAGATTTAAACCTTCCTTCTCTCACTCCATGTGGGAGCATTCCAAAACCAATTCTTCCTTCTGTGGTGCTGTTTCCAATGTGCTGTTAACAAAATCCATCCTCATCTTCCCATACCCACAAGCCCTTTTCCTTTTTCCATATGCAATTTTTGGATGGATTTTAACACATCCAGCAGTTCACCTTCTTTTAACCAACTGCCCCACTGCTCACACAGTGCTCTGACCTCAGCCCACTCCAGAGCCAGAGAGCTCTAGGGAAGGGCTGCCCATCCAGGAATTTCTGACAGGATTCCTCACATTTACATTTAAAAAGTGACATTTGGTGTGATCTGACCAGACTTCACCAATTTCATGTTACCAGTGGGCAGGGTCAGCACCAAAGACACCAACACCACCTGAAGGAATCAGTGTCATTTACTGCAGCTCAAAGCAGCAAAGGAGCACAAAAGGAGCAGCTCAGCAATGCACCCAACCATCACTACCAAAGATTGCCTGCAGGGATTGAGAAAGATCCATCACCAGTTCCCCTCAGACTTTCCCATCACCCACATGCACACATCAGCTGGGGGAAGCTGTCCCAGCCAAGGACTGGAGAGCCACTCCCGGACACTGGGAATTGCTGCAGGTGCCTCCAGCCACAGGTGAGGCTCCAACCTGGCTGGGAGAGGGCCCAGCTCTGAGAGTGCTGAATAAACAAACTGACAGCACTTCTAGTGCAGGAACAGCTGGTTTCATCCTCCTCTTGGGTCCCTCCCAAAGCCTGGCCAGGGCCCAAGGAGGAACCAAGGGAGGTGACTTTGACCATCCAGCCCCAAACAAGGCCAGATGTCAGAATTCATGGCCTTGTGCGGCTCAAAACACAGAAAGGTCAATGCATGTCTCACTAATGAGTGGATACATCTGTCACATTGCTAATGACCATGCAGATTGCACTAATGAGCAGATACAGAGATAACCTTTGGTTGAAGGTTGATGCAGAGGTCACCTTTGGCTCAGGGCCTGCTGTTCAGGCCTCACTCAGGCCTCTTGTCTGGGCCTGGGATGAGTAGGGACATCTTTCACCAGATCAGGTTGTTCAGGGCCCTGTCCCAGCTGCACTTGAATGTTTCCAGGGATGGGGCATTGACCTCCTGCAGCCCCCCACATCCCCCCTGGCCATGGAATCTGGCTGCAGAAATGGGTCCTTGGGGTGCTTTCCAAGGGAACTTGAAGGGATGAGGGATCCAAAGGCAGCAGTGGGGTCAGTGCAGTGTCCATGGCCACAGCCCCTTGCAATGGCCCAGGGCAGGTTGGGATGATGATCCACCCTCACTCCTGGCCCAGGGCAGGGCTGCAGTGCTCTTGGTGGCACCTTGGGCTTGGCCCACACTTGAGGAGGGTTTCTGTTTTCACTGAGGAAACTCAGGAGTTTTAGATTGCTTCAAAAAGAAAAGAAGAAAATCCTTCTTTGGTTGTGTGCAGCCAGGTCTCCAAGGAAAGCAGGTCCCAGGTGAGTGAGAATAGATAGGATGTGGTTGGGGAATGTGGAGCAAGGTTTTCCACACTGGGTCAGACCTCAAAGCACAGCTTCTCTGAGCAGGTCAGACCACCTTGGGAGAACCTGGTTTAGTATCAAACACAGATTGCTGCAATCACCTCTTTTGTAATGAGAACAGTATTGAAATACACACTTGAAAATAGGAATACATATTTCATAGAAGCTCTTTGAAATATTTCTCCGTTACTGCAGCAGGAAAACTTCCTAATGAATGGCACTAGACCAGAGGGAACTCAAGGCAGAACCATGGTTTGTCAGGACTTGTTTGATGCTAATGAGCCCTGGGCTGCATTTGTTGTTGAGCCCTGCAACCTCAAGGCCTGAGAGGAGATTGCACAAACCTTTCAAGGAGTCAAAATCAGAAGAAAAACCCAAAGTATCACTCTAGATCTCAATGGGTTCCACTAAGGTCCATCCCCAACACAGGCTCCTCATAGAGCCCTTGGAGGAAAGAACTGGAGGCCAGGATTGCACAAAAACCTCTCAGAGATTCAGTGAGGGAAGGAAAATCCAAAGTACCTTAAACACCTTGAGTATCTCCAAGCACTAATGAGCCCTACTGAGTGTTGCTACAGGCTAAGAATCTCAAGGGACTCATTAAGGGAGATAATTGGGGCGATGATTGCACAATCATCTCAGATTCTTTTTTGAACTATTTTTGTGTCAAAAAAAGAGTATTTCAATAGACCTTGACTACCCTGAAGTATTAATGACCCCCACTGAGATTTTTACTGACTAAGAATCCAAAGGAACGTGTTAAAGTAGATAATTGGGGCCATGAATGCACAAACTTCTCAGAAATCCAGGACAAAAGCAAAACCCAAAGTCTTTGGAAAAACCTGCAGTCCCTGGGAGCATTCAGGAGCCCCCCAGGGCCATTGCTGACCCAGGCTCCCCAGGGACTCCTTCAGCAGATCCTTGAGGCCACTGGGATGTGAGGGGGATGCTGAGGGCAGCACAAGGGGCTGACAGTGCCCAGCCTTGCTGGGGCTGTGCCAGGAGGCCCCAGGGCCTCAGGACAAGGTGTCTCCTCACCGCCCTTGGTGGCACAGAGGCTGCTGTGCCCCAGGGCACCAGGACTTGGCTTCTCCTGGGCACTGCCAGCCTTGCCAGGGCCCTCGGCCATGTCCAGCACAGCTTGTCCTGCCCTGTCCCACAGCTGCTGCACACTCCCATCTCGCTGCCCCCCTGGCTCTGCCCTGACATGGCCAGCCCTGCCCTGACCTCTGCCCAGGGCATGTCTGACACCCCCCACCCAATGGGCTGGGGCTGGGAAAGTGTTCCTGAGGGCACAGGGAGGGGACAGCTGGGCTGGACTGACCCAAGGGAGCTCCCATTCCTTGTGACATCATGGTCAGCAATAAACTGAGGGGAAAGAAGGGCAATGGGGGTGGCGATGAGGGCTGTGGATGTCTTTTATTATTGAGACATTTCTCACACCAAGCACAAAGTACATGTACTCCATCCTTTCCTGCCAGGAGCTGGCTGGACATTGTCTGCTGATGGGAAGTAGAGAATTAATCTCAGTTGTTATTTCTGTGCTTACACATGCGGCCTTTGATTTTTGAGGCCCTTGCTGAGGAGGATGGTCACAGCACGGACACGCAGCAGGACAGTGACCAAACTGCCCAAGCACTCCGGCCTTGCACCCAGAGAAGGGCTGGGAAGGGGAGTGTGGAGCTGGGAAGAGCAGATGTGGAAAGAGCCAGGGCCATTGTCTCTGTCTGTGCTGGCTCTGCTGGGATCCTCTTTCCTTCCCATCTGCAAAAGATCATTGTTTTATTCAGAGCCATAGGGAACAAAGCTTTTGAAAGTCATTGAGATACTGAATAATGGCAGATACTCATGTAGAAATGCTGTGAGTAGTGATATTTGTTTGTAGAAAATATAACACTAGGAATGTATTAAAAAAATGCAGAAATGGAAAAAAAAGGACACCAAGACTGAGATTAAAATAAGTTATATTCAGAAGGTTCTGCAGAAGAAAAAAGGCAGGTTCTTGCTTCTGAAATCCAGCCAGCAATTTCCTCTTGGACTCCACGAGTTCCTTATTCCTCAGGCTGGAGATGAGGGGGTTCAGGGCTGGAGGCAGCAGCGAGTACAGAACTGACAGGGCCAGATCCAGGGATGGGGAGGAGATGGAGGGGGGCTTCAGGTGGGCAAATAAACCACTGCTGACAAACAAGGACACCACAGCCAGGCGAGGCAGGCACGTGGAAAAGGCTTTTTGTCCGAGGAGGCCCCACTTTGCCCAAGTAGAGCCTTGCATCCATGAGATTCCCTGTTGTCACAATGCTCTGCTGGGTTCCATGGGGCTGTGCTGTGTCACAGTGGACACTGAGCTCCACGTGCCCTGGCACTCTCCAAGTGGCACCTGGCTTCCATGAGGTCCCGCTGTGTTTGCAGTGGACACTTGGTTCCCCAAGGTGTCCTTGTGTCACAGAGCTCTCCTGGTGCCACGAGGCCCATCTGTGTTGATGCCTTCAGGAACTCAGAAATAAAGTAACAGCTTTGGAGATAATATTATAGAGGAGGTAATAGAAAGGCTGATCTTTATTGGAGGTCTCCAAGGGGCAGATATGGAAAATGTCCACAAAACGCCCAGCCCCCCAAAGGGTGAATACAGTTCTATAAGTAGAGCAGATTAGCATATTTGACAAAAATCACCAGTTAGGAGCACAGGTGGTGAGGCATGACAAAGTTCCTTGCAAGGGTCACTCTGTCCATGACTGGACACTTCAGGCACAGCAAGGAAGGAAAGCAACAACAGAACCCAACAAAATCCAGGCAATCAAACCAGAAATGAACCGAGGACTGTCCCAGTGTGTGTGACAAGAGCACAGTGAGGGCAAGGATAAAAAGAACACGGCCTAACAGCATCACAGAGCTCCAACTTAACAGGACTTGACTTATACCCTAACCTGAACTTACACCTTCAACTACACAATTTAGACAAAGAACAGCACTTGACAGTATTTATCCAAACTTATAAACTATGACTTCACCATTTACAGAGGAATAGTATTTAACTTATCTTATAACTTCTATTAAACCTGGAATTATGGTAAGGCACTTCACAAAGCGCTGACTCAGAAAACTCTAAACCCTACAACTTCAAGTTATCCAGATTTTGAGAAGAGGAAGTCAGGAGAAGAGAGAGAGATGCACAAGTCAGGGCCTTGGATCCAGCACCATCTCAGCTGCTGTGAGCTCCAGGGCCATGGGACGTGTCAGTGTCACAGCCGTGTCACAGCCTCACCTGCTCTGGTCCCTCTCACAGGTGGGGTTTTCAGGGTTGCAGAGGCTTGGCAGCCACTTTGGGGCTGGACCAGAGGCTGCAGTGGCTGGGGCTGGGGCAGTGACCATCCCAAAACCACCTCAGAAACCTGGGATGCACCAAAATCCCTTCAAGAATGTGGAATATTCAAAA
Source organism: Tachycineta bicolor (assembly GCA_025960845.1). Lineage (NCBI taxonomy): Eukaryota > Metazoa > Chordata > Aves > Passeriformes > Hirundinidae > Tachycineta > Tachycineta bicolor. The sequence continues at coordinate 6,591 of JANEHK010001269.1, read as the reverse complement.
ACTCACTCAAGAATGGGTTCCTCTTCCCTTCATCATCCCAAACCTTTGGCTGTCTCATTCCAGACTTCACCACACCCTCGCAATCCCCATCAAAACTCCTCTCACACCTTCTGGACATTAAGACCCTCTTCCCAAGCCCTATTTCCCCTACCCCACCCCTCCCAATCCCCATCCCACCCATCCTGCCCCACCCAATGCTCACCTCACCCCTCCTGATCTGCATCCCACTTTGCCTACTTTACCTCCTTCAAACCCCATTCCACACTGAGGGACTGAGGAATTAAATCATTTTTGCGTAGGACTGAGTAGTTTTCAGTGGCAATGAGTGTTTTTGAGGTGACAAATCAAACCGTCTTGTCTCTTTGAGGGTTAAGAAATGGAGACAACCACACCAAATACCCTCAAATCCTCCCAAGTAACACTCAGAGTCCCAGATTCTTTAGAAACACAAGTAAAAAGTGAAGATTGAGATGGTTTTGATGAATTTGTTGATTTCCAGCCCAATTTTACTGGTTTTAAAGGGAGGAAGATGAATCAAAAGAATATTAGGGACTGCCAAACTAAAGGACCACCAGCCCAGTGTGTTCCCAGTGTGGGTCCCTTGTTGGGGGATACAGTTGGAGCAGTGCAGGAAGCTCTTCCCACAGTCGGGGCACTCGCAGGGCTTCCCTTACTGGTGCCTCCGTTGGTGTTGGCTCAGGTGAGACCTCTGGGTGAAGCTCTTCCCACACTGGGGACACTCACAGGGCCTCTCCCCAGTGTGGATGCGCTGGTGGATGATGAGGGTGGAGTTGTGCTTGAAGCCCTTCCTGCAGTCAGGGCAGCGGAAGGGCCTCTCCTCTGTGTGAATCCGCTCATGCACGAGGAGTTTGGAGCTGGTCTGAAACCTCTTCCCACACTCGGGACACTCGTAGAGCCTCTCCCCAGTGTGGATCATTTGGTGGATTATCAGTTTGGACCTACAGTTGAAGCCCTTTCCACATTCCCCACACTTGTATGGCCTTTCCTCAGCGTGGATGTTCTGGTGGTGGATCAAGTTGGAGCGCTGGTTGAAGCTCTTCCCACACTGCTCACACTTGTAGGGCCGTTCCCTGGTGTGGATCCTCTGGTGGCAGATCAGGTTGGATCTCTGGCTGAAGCTCATCCCACATTGCCCACACTCGTAGGGCCTCTCCCCAGTGTGGATGCGCTGGTGGGAGATGAGGGTGGAGTTTTGCTTGAAGCCCTTCCTGCAGTCGGGGCAGCGGAAGGGCCTCTCCTCCGTGTCAATCTGCTGGTGCTGGAGGAGATCTGAGCTGCTCTGAAAACTCTTCTGACACTTGGGACACTCGTAGGGCCTCTCCCCAGTGTGGATGATCTGGTGCTGGACAGTGGTGTTGCTCTGGCTGAAGCTCTGTCCACCTTCCTGGCACAGGCTGGGTCTTTCCTCCTCAGAGCACCCTGGAATGGGTTTGGAGTCCTTCCTCCTGCCGGATTTCCATCTCTTTTTCTCCTGATTTGATTCCTGTGCCATGGAGCCACTCAAAATGGCCTCTTCCATGAGGTCCTGCCATGGGGATTTGTCCTCCCTGGTCTCCATCCTCAGCTCCTTGTCTGGGGGAGGAAGGACAAGGACAGGATGGGATTTGTCACTGTGCCAGAGGGAAGGGCAAGGAGATTTCCCCCACTGCATCCCCAGCAGGACGGCATTGGCAGTGGGGTTGTCCTGCAGCCAGGGGCCATGCTGGGCTGGGAGATGGAGCAGGAGAGAGGGGGAAAGGGGCACTGACTTCCTCCTCACCTGCCTGGCTGTCCTGGAGCAGCTTCCTCTTCCTCACAGCCTCCTCCTCCATCCAGCCAATGTTAGGGAATGCGAAACCCTGATTTGGGCAAAAACAAGGGATGAGTATGATGAGTTTGAATGTCCCTCTGCTCAAGTCCATCTCTACAAGTCACCAGACATCTGAAGTCCCTAATAGCCTATCAATCACCAAGAGCAGCCCTGAAAATTTCTTTCTGGAGTTCCCTGTCTCAGGTCTCCCTGCCCTCCCCAGGCTGCTGAGAATCCCAGGAATCTGAAAAGCTCCCCCCTTTTCCATTTTCTATTTAGGATTGCTGGGAGTTTTGGGGTCCCAGGGTCCCTTCTCCCCTTATTCTCTGCTTTGGGGTGCAGGGGCTCCAAGGAGTCCCCCCTGCCCCTCTCCAAGCTATTGAAGGTCCTGCAAATTGCAGCTCTCCCCCCTCTCTGGGGCCCTGGGGGACACAGGGCTCTGCTCCTCCAGGCTGCCTCTGCTAGCAGCTGACACTGGGACCCCCCTATGTCACCCAAAGGGCCATTTTCTACCCAGCTTTGGAGTTCTTCATTCTCAAAACATCCTCACCTCAAAAAAACCCCATCCCAGGGACCCCTCAGGTTATCTGAGCCGAGCTCCCCCTGTCTTGGGCTGGTAAGAAAAGGGTCTGCTATGGAAGGCAGGAGCCTCCCTTGAAACGGAAAATCCAAACCCCCTCTCTTTGAATTATAATATTGAAATTAATGGGCTTTCAAGCAAAGATATGGCAATAGGAATATCAGTTCTTCAGTAGGAAAATTAAACTAAAAGTGCAGTACCAAAAAAAACCACAACCAACAAAGCTCGAAAAATAAGACTCAGAATCCAACCTGACACCCGGTGAGTTAGGGTGCTGCTTGCAGTCCAATCAAATTGTGGCTACAGTCCTCCTGGAGTGACAAATGTGTTTTTCTTGAAGCAATGATCTTGTAGAAGGCTGTAGTTTTCCTCTGAAGGTCCAGTGGTGATGTAGATGAGTCTGGTCTTCCTCTGGGAATCCACTGGAAACCAGGCTGCTTCTGGTGTTTAAATCGCAGATTATATCCAGGTAGGAATGCTTGGCTCCTCCCTCTGGGTGGAGCATCTCACAGTGGGATGATGAAATTTTATCAGTCATACAGTGAGACTCAATGGCCCATTAACAGAAGATATCTTCCTGGAGGGAGGATGGGTCATGGAAGAGCTAAAGAACACTGCCCCATCTGGTTTTAACAGCTGGGCCATTAAGAGAAGATCCCCCTCACAGATATGAGGAATGAATGGGTCATGGAAGAGATAAACAACCTGCCCCAGCTGGTTTTAACAGATGGTAATAGAATATACTTTTTTGGTTACATCTTACATTGCAAGACAGGGCTCCAGGCTCCTTGCCCAGGCTCTCTCCAGAACACGCCCAGGCCAATGCTCAGCAGAGAAAAGCCCCGTGAGCCGCTCCAGGGTGGCCGTGGGCAGGCTGGGGGCAAACAGCATGGCTGGGGCCCTGCAAGGTCCCTGGGGGAGATGGGAAGGAGCAGCAGAGCAGGGGCTGATCCATCCCCACTGCGCTGGACACCCCAGGGCAGCGTCCCAGAGCGTCCTCATGCACCTGCCAACAACATCCCCCCTCTGCAGCCCTGGCCTCTCCCCCAGCTCACACAGGTGCTGCATCCTTGCAGGCACAGACACGGCAGCACTGGCTCAGGAGCCCCTGTGTGCACTGCCCAGAGCAGGCGTGAGCACCCCCATGGTGTTGGTGTGGGGAGATGAACCTGAGTGAGCACAAATGCCATCGTCAGCCCCTGGGGCCAGGAAGGGCTGGGGGACAGCAGGGAAACCATTCAGGTTTGTGGTGGCCTCTGAAGTCATCCAGAATGTTTGTTCCCATGAGCTGTGAGTTTCCTGTGCCACTGCAGATGTTGTTGCACAGAGCCTGGGCTGCCTGGCAGCAACCCCCAAACTGCCCTGAGCCTTTCCTTTGCTTCACCAGTGCTTCCCTTACCCTTCCTGATACAAATTTCTTCATGTTGCTCTTCCCTGTTCCCTCTCCTGCAAACAGTCCATCCCTGGCTGTCCTTTCCTCCCTGGCCCCACTCCCCATTTCATTTCCTGAGCTGGCACCATGGCAACGTCCCTTGGGGAGCAGGATCATCCTTCAAGTGCATCAGGAATTGTCTGCAGGCTCCTGCAGTGCCTCATGCTGCTCCCTTGCCAGAGGCACCACAGGCCAGGGCAGCACATCTGGGCTGCTGTGTCTGGCTGTGGGGCTCCCTGTTCTGGGCAGGGAGGAGGAGCTGCAGAGGCTCTGCAGGACTGACAGGATGGGCTTTGGGGTTGTGAGGAGAAGCTGAGGCACCTGGGCTGCTGGACCTTCTGAAGAGGAGACCCAGGGCTCATCCTGCAACTGCTGCAAGGGTGGTTTCAGAGAATCACAGAATCAGCAAAGTTGGAAAGACCTTGGTCATCATCAAGTCCAACATGAACCCCTGACACTGCCTTGTCTTCCCTGAGCCTCTTCTGCAGGATAAACAACCCCAGCTCCCTCAGATGCTCCTCACAGGACTTGTGCTCCTGACCCCTCACCAGCTTTGTTCTTCTCTGGACACGCTCCAGCTCCTCCATGTCCTTCCAAAATTGGGGCACCCAGAACTGGACACAGCACTCAAGGTACTGCCCAAGCATTGATGAGCACAGGGGAAGAATCACTGCCCTGCTCCTGCTGGCCACACCATTCCTGATCCAGGCCAGGAGCCATTGGCCTTCTTGGCCACCTGGGCACACTGCTGGCTCATGTCCAGCCTGCTGTCTGTCAGTCCCCACAGGTCCCTTTCTGCCTGGCTGCTGTCCAGCCACTCTGTCCCCAGCCTGTCAGTTGTTTATCCGGGACAAAAGGAGTCTCAAGGGAGACAAGGCGGTGTCACGGCACAGGCTGGACTTGATGATGTCCACGGTCTTTTCCAACCTGGCTGATTCTGTGATTCTCTGAAACCACCCTTGCAGCAGTTGCAGGATGAGCCCAGGGCCTCCTCTTCAGAAGGCCCAGCAGCCCAGGTGCCTCAGCTTCTCCTCACAGCCTCAAAGCCCATCCTGTCCGTCCTGCAGAGCCTTTCCAGTGCAGGGGAAACACTGGGCAACTGAATAGCAGAATCAATATCATTTTAGCAGAAGCTGTTTATTGTTCACATTAAACTCCAGTGAAAGATTCTAGCACTACTGTCCACACACAGAGGTGTCTCTCAATTGGCTAAGCCACTTGTTCACAGGGCAGGCACACATCCTTCAGGACACCTAATTTGTCAAGCGTCCATCATCATGCTGTGTGTCCTCTAAGTTTTGTAAACAGTTTCTCAGGGTCTTGGTTCTTATTTGTAGTCCTGTTGTTATCTCAGTAGCCTTGAGGAATTCCTGAGGTTTCCTGGGCACGGAGCCTCAAGCCCTGTCTTGCAAAGCATGATTTTACCAAAAAAATGTATTCTATTACCCTCTGTGAACACCATCTGGGGCAGGTTGTTTATCTCTTCCATGACCCATCCCCCATATCTCTGAAGGGGATCTTGTCTTAATGGCCCAGCTGTTAAAACCAAATAGGGCAGTGTTCTTGATCTCTTCCATGACCCATCCTCGCTCCAGGGAGATATCTTCTGTTAATGGGCCATTGAGTCTCAGTGTATGACTGATAAAACTACATCATCCCATTGTGAGATGCTCCACCCAGAGGGAGGAGCCAA
>JANEHK010001268.1:0-13767 GCA_025960845.1 Tachycineta bicolor | reverse complement strand
GGGGGCAGGGGTGGGGGGCTCTCTCCTCGCCCCCCAGCCTGGGGGAAGCAGCCCCTGATCCCCCTCCGTAGTGTGAGCTCGGCGGAGGGGTCCCCCCGGCCCCCGCTCCCCGCGCTGGGGGGGGTCCCACGGAGGGGCAAGAGGAAGAGGACGAAGGATTTTTGAGGGGCTGCAGGGGGGGACTTGGGAGCGAAACCGAGAAACCAAACGACGTTACGAAGAGCTTGGCCGATCAGTTGGAGTCGGAGTCGGAGGAGTCCCCCGAGGAGGAGGAGGAACTGCTGCTGCCCTCTGAGTCATTGTCGTCCTCGTCCTCATCGTCCTCGTCCTCGTCATCCTCGTCGTTCTGGGAGGGGGGTGGCAGAGGAGGGGGGGTCAGGGCAGGGTTAATCCATCGTCACCCCCTTGTCCCGGCCCGCTCTCCCCGCAGGGACCCCCACCCTCCCGTCGCTGCCCCCGGGGCCGTGGGGCTGGAGGAGGAGGGACGCGGGGCAGGAGCCAGCAGTGAAGTTTGCAAGGGCTCGGCTCGGGGCGCTGGAGGGGAACGTGCTGGAGCAGCGCGCGGGGTCCTGCCCTCACCTCTGCCACTGCCTCGCTACACGATCCCAGGGAGGCTACCCGACCCGCCTCGTGCCTCAGTTTCCCCCCTCTAAAGCCAGGGAAGGAAGAGGCGTGAGCTGAGACCAGCGAGGGGGTGGAAACACCTCACCTGTCCGGTGGCGAGCACAAGGCACGGACACGGTTTCTGGCCCCAGCGCCATCCAGCAAACTCTGATTTCAGTTGCACCGGTGTAAAGCTTTGACTCTGGTGACTTACTCGGCATTCACACTGGCGCAAACGGAGCCGAGACCAGACTCAGTATCTCCACCAGGAAAAAGACAGGAGATTTTTCTCTGCTCACTGGGGGCTCTGCAGACCCCCCACCGCATCTCTACGTCCCGAGGCTGCTCCTGACTGTGCCCCGCGGCTGCTCCTCGTGCCCTCCCCGGGAACGCCGGGGTGGGGATCCTGTTCCCCTTCTCCTCCCCGTGTCCCCCTGCTTCCCGGGGGCTCCTCTGCCACGGATCTATCTGAGCCCGGCTGCGGGTGCCCCCCAGCCCAGAGGAGGGTGAGGGGGGGGCCCCCGTGCCCTCCCCGTGCCACGGCCTCACCTCGTCCCCGTCCTCGCTCTCCTCCTCGCTGCTGGACTCCGAGGAGTCGCCGCCTTCCTCTGACGAGTCGCCGTTGTCATCATCGTCATCCTCATCTTCGTCGTCATCTTCCTCCTCCTCTTCCTCCTCGTCATCGTCCTCTGACTCCTGCAGGACAGGAGGGTCTTGGTGAGTCCCTGGATCTCCACACCCACGGGTGCAGCTCCCACCGCTTTGGACAATCCCCCTTTGGGCTCCTCCATCCATCGAGCAGATCAGGTGATTCCCTACCCAACACCTTCCTGGGAGCCATTTCCCATTTACACTGAGAACTACACCAAAAAAGGGTCCCCGAGCGGGTACCAGGGGGCAAAATCCCACCTGGATGTGCTCTGAGCAGGGATTTGGGGAAAGTTTGTGGTCTCAAGGACAGGGCAGGCAGCTGGAAGCACAAGGGATGCCTCAAACACGGGCTGTGGGTCCCCCCTGACGCACTCCCCAGGGAGGGGGCCCGGGTGGCCCCATGGGGCTGCTCTGACTCACCGACTTGGACTGCATCGTTGGCTTCATCTTGGGGTTGGGGCCCCGGATCTTCCCTATGCTCTTGCGTTTCTGTGGGAACAAAACAAAGCCCTTTAGGGCTCAAGTTCAGCTCCTTCCCCTTGTCCAGCCCGGAGAAAATCCCACTGCAGAGCTGCCACGGGGACAAACCCCTGCTGGAGGGGCTCTCTGGAGCGTGGCACATCCAAACCTCACCCAGGACTGACCCTGCCCAGCCCCAAGCCCCTGGCAACCCCATCCCAGCACTCCCAAACTCTTGGGATGCCACCACAGCAGTGGCACATGGATACTCACGTTGGAAATGTGTTCCTTGTACGCAGCCCGCTCCTGGGGTGAGAGGCTCTGTGGGGACAGGGACACAGTCAGGGATGGATGGGCATGGAACAGAATGGGAGACGGAGCAGGGGAAAAGCTCTAGCACAGGGCACAGCCTCCTCATGTATATAACTTCTATCCTTTTAAGTTACAAAATGTCAAAAGAAGGTCTGGTTTCCAGAGGAGGGGTGGGAACAGAGACCATGCCAAGCATCATCCCCAAAACCAAGGGATCCCAGAGTCCCCCACCATCGGGATCCAGCACCCACCTTGAGCCAGATGTCAAGGTGCACCTTGTACTGTTTCTGCTGCTCCTCTGCCAGTTTTTTGTAGTGGTCCTTCTGGCCCTGGGAGATGCGCTGCCAGCGGCTGCCGATCTCCACCATCCGCTCCTTCAGCGGGAGGTGGTTCAGCTCCCCGTTGGACAGGAGCTCCTGGGAGAACTTCTGGTAACCGTTCCTGCACAGGGAGAGCGCAGGGAGCGGGCTGGGACAGCGGGCACAGACAAGCCAGGTGTCCATAACCCCTGTCCAGCCACGCCAGGCTCCAGCCCACCCTCCCTCCTCTTGTTGCAGGCTCTTCCCACCAGCACAGCCAGCCCCGGGTTTTCACACCCCAGGTACTCACATGGGGGGTTTCTTCGGCTCTCCCTGGAATTTCATTTTCTTGGTGGAGTTGGTGGAGCACGGAGGGGCCCGCATCTCGCTCAGCTCCCTCTGAGCCACAGGAGAGAGAGAGGGTCAGGGAGAGGGGCGGTGCTGGCTAAGGGACACGGCGAGGGACAGGACGGGGCAGAGACCCACCTCGTATCGCTTCTGATCCTCCGCCGCCTTCTTGATCCACATCAGCTTCTCTTTCTTCTCCATGTTGTTCCAAGTGGCCTCCATGGCCTTCAGCGCTTTGCTCCGGTCATTCTGTGGGATGGAACCACCCCAATGCATCAGATGCACCCAAAAACCCCTGGGATATTGAGGGGCTGGTGCTGGGCACCCCTGTGACCCCCATCCTCCCCACAGCTCCCAGCCCAAGCCCAGGTGTGTGCCACAAAGCACACGGGAATTCCTGCTGGTGGGAGTGACGATCCCACCTCCAGCCCCTTTCCCAGCCCGCTCCTCACCTTGAAACGAGCCAGGTAGTCCCCGATGACGCTCTGCTGCCAGATCTCCTCGGCAGTTTTGGGAGACTCGGGCAGCTTCCCGCGCTCCTCTTTATCCGAGCCGTGCTTCTTCTCTGACTGCGCCTTCATCGCTGCCTCCCGTGCCTTGTACTTGGCCTGGGCAGGGGGCACAGGGTGAGGGGGGCACAGGGTAGGGTGAGGGGGGCACGGCCCCCAAACACCGGGCGAAACTGCAGCTCCCCCAGCACAGTCCCCACAGTAGCACTGACAACCCCCCCACCAAACCCAACCCCAGCTCAGGACTCTCCCCACCAGGAAAATCCCAAAGCCTCAAAACTGAGGCTCAAGAGCCCACTGAGGGTTTTGACCCCCTCAGGTGATGAGAGGGGGAGGCATGGCCAGCGGTGCCCCTCAGTGCTGACAGTGGCACCTGTGTGACAGGTCACTGTGATGCTCCAGGGGACGTTTGTGCCCCTTGGTGCAGGGCAAGGACAGGAGCAGCCCCTGGGCTGCCCGAGACGCTCACAGGAGCAGCGCAGAGGGGACGGAGGAGGAACACAGGGATGGCACCAACCTTCTTCTTCTCGGAGAGGTCATTCCACATGCGGGCCAGGAGCCGGGTCAGCTCGCTCTCTGACAGCTCCGGCCGCTCCTCCTGCAGCTGCTTCCGCTTCTCCTCCGAGAAGATGAACATGGCTGAGATGGGTCGCTTGGGCTTCTCTGAGCTGGCCTTGGGGAGCACATGGGGCTGTCAGGGGGGCAAGACCCACCAGCCCATGCAGGGACCAAAGCCCTCAAAGCCCCTTGAGATGCACAAGCCCACCCCAAGGCTCTGGCAGGTGCTGCCCCCTGTCCCTCCTGGGGCTGCTCCCACCTTGCCGGTCTCTGGTGAGGATTTTTTGGACGCAGGACTCGTCGCCCCTTTCCGGTTGCTGCCCAGCATCTTCTCCTCACCCAGCACCCGCTGCTGCTCCTCCTCGGGCAGGCTCTGGGTGGCAAAGGAGGAGAGACAATCGTTAGGCAGCCCAGTGCTAATGAAGTTTTGAGGCAACTGGGGAACAGGGACTCTGGGGAAGGGGAATTAATGCCCTTGGCTGTCCTGATCCAAACCCTGTCCCAGTCAGGACCAGTGTAGAACTGCACACGTTCAGCCTGCGGGTCCTCACGCTGTCACCCCCCCAGTCTGGGCAGTGTCCCTCTCCCCCAGCTGTGTCCCCTCCCTGGCTCAGCTGTTTCTCAGTGAAAGCAGGTGGGCAGGTGCCTGGATCTGGGCACACCCCTGGGTTTTCCATGCCGTGCCCTTGCAGCTGCAGCCGGGGCCGTGTCACATCCGCCCGGGGACGGGGACAATGCTGGGGTGGCCTCAGTGTGGCTCCCCCGCCCACGCCCCGGCGAGGGGAGGAAGTGAGAGGCTGCACAGCCACAGCCACTGAACCGGCTCCAGTCCGCCCCTGCAGCTCGTGTCCGCTGCTCACCCCAGCTCCCCTCCCAGCTGAGGGCCCACCCTCAGCTCCCAGTGTCCAAATGGAAGGCACTGGACCAGCCATTAGGACAGCCAGAAGGTCATGGCTACGTGCAACCATCTGCACAGCACCTGGCGCTGGGCCCAGACGTGTTCTGGGGGAATTCCCAGATTTGGGATCTCCAGCACTCATTGCCCGAGCACCCCATCATCACTCACCTCCAGGAAGCGGAGCAGCTCGATCTCGTAATCTTTCTTTTTCTGGAGGGAGATGGAGACGTGTGGTTACACAGAGACCCCTCGCTCCATCCCTGCCCCTCGCAGCCCCTGACCCAGCCTCAACCCCTAGGCAACAGCACCCTCCACCTGGACCATCAGGAGAGGATCAAGGGAGCTGGCCGAGGATCTCAGAGGGAATTGGTGATGCAGACTAGCACAGGGGCTGAGGAAAGGTGAGGGCTTCGTTTCCAGGGATATTTGTAGCGCAGACTCTCCCATCCCACTCCTCCTTTCCCACGGCACTGGTGCCCACCTGCCTCTCCCCACACCTGTCCATCCTCAGTCACTCACCTGGTCACACTTTTTGTGGTAGGCGTCCTTTTCCTTCTGGGACAGCAGCTTCCACTGCTGGCTGCACAGCACCATCCGCTCCGTGCTGGGCACGTCTTTCATGTTGGCCATCAGCTCTGCACAGTACAGGGAGTAGCTATTCCTGAAAAACCCACAGAGGGACTCAGTGTTGGGGAAAACCTGTCCCTGTGGAGCTGGCTCCATGCTAAAAGCCTCCCTGAGAGCCCCCAGCTGGGCTGTGCCAGGCAAGGAAGTGAAGTGCCTGAGTTTTAGGGCAGCTGGGTCACCCCCTAAAAGCCAGAGTATCACTGTAAACCTCGCTCAGATTCTCCCCAAAATGTGTATTTGATGTGTACTTAAGGACTGGTTTAGAGGGATCATCACAGAATCATGGGCTGGGAAAGCCCTTTAGGATCACTAGTCCAACCATTAACTAACACTCCCAAGCCCACCACTAAACCACGTCCTCAAGTGCCACATCCACGCTTTTTGAACACTTCCAGAGATGGTGGCTCCACCGCTGCCCTGGGCAGCCTGCTCCCAGGCTTGACCGTGAAGAAATTTTGTCCTATAAATCCCATCTAACCCCTCTGTGTCTGTGATCCCAGAAGTTATCCAGGCTTCCCGAGCCCAGCCGAGTCCAGTTTCCTCTCTGGCAAGAACCGGCATCCTGCCAGGCCACGGCTCCAAGGAGGGACAGCACTCACGGGGGTGGCTTCGTGGGTCGTCCGTCGAACTTGTCCTTGAGCTGCCGCTCAGCCTTGGTGAGGGTGGAGCGCGTGATCCCCTCCTCGCTGATGTTCAGCTCCGGGTGCTTCTGGATGTAATCCCGCATGATCTCCTGTGGAGAAGGAGAGCGGTCAGAGGGGCTGCAACCCCCGCCTGCGGGGCCGGAGGAGGAGGAGAGAGAAGCCAACCATCGCCCTAATCCTGCACCTGGGGATGCTGCTGCTGCCTGCCTCGCACACGGCTGGAGAGGCAGGGCTCAGACTCACTAGGGACCTGCCAGGACCTGCCTGAATCCCCACGCTGGCTATCGGGAGAGGACCCGCAGGGCTGGGATGCAGAGCGGCTCGGAGTGAATGTCGGGACCAGTGTGGAGGGGACCGGGTGAGGCTGCTCCCTACCTCGTACTCCTTCCGCTGTTCCAGGGCCTTATGAATCCATTTCAGCCTCTTTTTATCCGAGAGTTGAGACCACTGCTTGCCCAGCGACTCTTTCACCTCCTTCGTGGTGGCCTGAAAACCCAAAGCCAGAGGTGAGGGCAGAGGGGTAAAATCCAAAAAAATATAAAGAGGAATGAAAAAAATATTTTAAAAAAAATGGTAAAAAATAATAATAATTTAAAAAAAAAAAAAAAAAATGGCGTGGCCTGGTGGGGCCTGATGGCACCCGGCGTGGGGCGGCTGTGAGCCGTGGGGGTGTGTGGGAGTGAGGGGCATGGCCAGAGGTGAATGTCTGTGCTGGAATCCTTTCCTGCCCTGCCTCAGGCTGTGGTCATCACCCTTTCCTGGCAAAAAAAAAAGTGGGGGCTGGATCCCTGAGCTTCTTCCAGGTGTGCAGAGCCCCTCCTTACCTCGGTCCAGGCTCCGGGAGCTCCTAGCGGTGTCCTCCATCCCGACCCCCTAAAATGCTTCTCTCCCTTCCCCCTCCTGCCCCCCAGCAGCGGGGTCCAGGACCCCCAGCACTCACACTCGCACTCACTCCCACCCACCGTACTCACATCTGGACGCACTTTCAAGTAGATCTTCTTCTCGTGGTTGTACCACAGCTGCTGGGGGGTCTTGGGCTTTTCGGGGACGTCGGATTTCTTGGCGTTCTGGATGAGATCCGGGTGGTCTTCCCTTCAGCAGGCAGGGAGGTGGGGAAGGGAGAGCGTCAGGGAGGTGGCAGTGGCAAGGAGGGCACCCCTGAACCTGCCTGCTAAGGGGGTGACTGTCACTGCAGGGCTGAGCCTCCGTGGGCTCAGGTACCAGGGGGTGTCCCCGAAAAGAGCAGCAGGGTTTTAGGAGAGATTTAAGTTTGTCCCTCCTCGGGGAGCATTGGCTCCAGGCACCCTTGGGCTCAGCTACGACCCTGATGCAGCAGCAGGTCACTGGGAATGCTAGCATCCACCTGGATCACAGCAATCGTGTCCAAGAGGAAGCTCTGGAGTGACTGGGGGACACTGCAGCTATTGTCAGTGCTGGTGGCGGGGCTCCTGTCCCCACCTCGCAGACCCTGACCCCCCAGAGCACGGCTGGTCCTCTGCTCTCCCCATCATCCAGTCTCCCAGCTGGAGGGATGCTCTCTCAGACACTTTTTCCTTGCTCTCTTTTTGCTGAATTCCCCCTTCTCTTCACGCCAAAAGCGCATCAGGGCTTCCCCTGTGAGCTATGCACAGGAGGGGAATCTGGATCCGCCTGGAGAAATATGAGGGCTGGGAGGTGCTGCCTGCTCACCTGAACCTTGCCAAGTTCCTCTCAAACTCCTGCTTCTCTCGCTGGAAGTCCTGGATGTATTTCATCTGGGGACACAAAGCCACCACAGAGGTGGAGAGGGACATCAGCACCAGGAATGGGCAGGAGGACACATCCCTATCGAGCTGGCTGGGCATCCCAACACCCCAAGAAGGACTCAAGGGCTCCACAGCCCAATGAATGGTCCTGCAGGTGGTTTCCAGCCCTACCCAAGACTCGGCAGCTGGATATCTCCTCTCTCTGTGTATCCCAGCAGCCCTGGCACAGCAGGACTTTGTGCCCTGCACTTTTCCTGGATGCCCCAGAGCGAAAGTTTGACCCTGCCAGAGCCCTGCCCAGGCTCTGGCATCTCCAGGTGGGCAGATCTCTGCTCCCAGCATCTCCCAGAGCCTGTCCCCGTGTCCCTGGCCCGGACAGGGTGGCACAGCGGGGCGTGTGCCTGAACCCAGCACTAAACACGGATCCACCCAAGGGCAAAGCCACCATCCAGGTCCGTCAGGAAGAGATGGACCAGCGGACAGACCCAACCAGCCTCCACCCCACGGATCCTGGGAACCAGGACAGGAAAAGCCAAGGAAGTCTTGCAGGTCTGACGGGACTAAACGAACGCCTGGCTTCTCCCGTGGAGAGCTGGATAAAGCCCTCGCCAGGCAGAGCTTGAGCTCCGCTGGTTTTACTGGAAGAGCTGAGCAGAGCCCAGCACACAGAGGCACCTGGTGGGAAGGGGTTTGCTGACCGCCCCCCCATACCTTTTTCTTCTCGGGAAGCTCCTTGTATTTCTTGGACAGGATCTTGGTGAGATCCAGGTTGCTCATTTCGGGGTGAAGCTTGGCGTATTTGGCTCGCTTCTCCATGAAGAAGCGGAAATAGGGAGTCAGGGGCTTCTTGGGGAAGTCGGGGTGTTTCTGGGGAGACAGCAGAGTGGAGGACACTGAGCATGGAGCTGGCAGCACTGCTGGGACACAGCCAAACCCACGTCCTGCTGCTCCTGGGGGCAACTGCCTCCAGCCAGCCCTGCTGGTGATCCAGGCACGGCAGGCAAGGGGAGAACAAGGGCTCCCCAAGGAACTAGAGTATCCCACGGCTTGGGAGTGGCCTCCAGCCACCTAGAGCTGTCAGCACAGAGCAAGAGGGGACACGAGGGCAGGAGAAGGGGATGGGACCCAACTCCCAGGGACAGACCATGGGCTGCCCCAGGGCCACCCAGCCGAAAACAGGCCAGGAATAGGACGGCAGCTCCGGGTCCCTCTGGAGCTAAACTTGGACGCAGGCTGCCAGCAGTACAGCCAGCCATATTAAATGTACCCAGGAGTTGGCCCAGGCCCAGCACCGCGGCCTCCGGAGCCTTGGGCAGCCGGACACCGGGATTCCGGGCAGTGAGGTGTCTGCAGGGGCTCCCACGGCACAGCCACGTGGATCTGAGGTGCCACAGGGGCGACAGGCCCCCATCCTAGGCTCACCCTTTAAGGACCAAGCCTAATTCCTGCCCAATACCTTGAGCTTTTTGCCTTTGTAAGGATTCTTCACGTGCTCTTCGGCGTCCATAATGAGTTCTGTGAGGGTCCGGAATTTCCTCACCTGTGTGGGAAATGAAGAGACAAAGACTTGAGCAGATCTGGCAGAGCAGAAACCCACTGGGCTTTGTAAAGCCACCCCAAAAATGAACAATCCCAGCCACTCTGAGGGGTCACAATGCTGACAGCAGCAGGATGGTGCTGGCACCAATGGCTGAGGGCTCTGGGCATTCAACTTGGACAATTCCAACAACCCCGGGAATGTCAGCAGGACACTCAAACCCTGTCACAAAGCCCCCAGGAAGCCCCATGTGGTGTCAATTACCTCGTTAGAGATCTCCATCCACTTCATCTTGCACATCTCCCCTGAGAAATCCTTGAAAGCCACTTTTTCCCAGTCCAGGTGAGACTCTGTGGTTTTGAACTTGCTCCCGTCGTTGGAGGGCAGGTTATTCTTCATGCACTCCAGGAGGGTCAGCATGTCCTCCTGCGACCAGCGGTCTGAGCAGCAAGAAACAGATCAGCCAGGGGCAGGAAGCCTTTTCCCTTCCCTTCCCTTCCTGGCAGGATACCGGGACTACAGCTCCCAGCGTGCCGCTCTGGACCGCACGCCAGGACACGTAATCTCCACACGCTGCCTCTCGAGATTAAAGATCAAAGGGACGTGGCTGCTTCCATCACCCTCGAGCAACTTCCTACGGGCCAAAACAATCTGGGCAAAGCTAGAAATTCCACTCGGTGCAAACCAGAGAGACTCGCTCATCCCAGAAAACCATCAGATAAGGGATGGCTCTGCTGCATGGGAGCAGAGGGCTACTTCCTACCCCTGCGGAGCGACGTGGGATCAATGAGCTCTCCAGACAAGCAGGAAGCAGGGAAACGCACTTTTCTAAGCGGGAAAGATTTGTCCAGAGCAACTGGAAAACCTCAGCGTTGCTTTTCCTGCACCCCAGAAAGCTTTGCCATCACCTGGGCCCAGCTCCACGGTGACCTCTGCCAAGGTCAAAGCTCCCAGGCCACAAAGTGAGGAGGGGCAGAGCCCGGCAGAGCCCTCCCCATCTCACAGAGGGGTCCCTGACAGTGCCAGGGTGATGTTCATGTCACCCCAACACCCCTCAAACTGCTGGGAGAAGCATCCCCCATCTCCCATAGGAACGTGCTGTTTGAACAGTGGGATGGGCACGTGGCAAAGCCGGAGAGCCTGGAGCAACCGTGAGGCCAGGACAGGCAGCAGCACCGTGCTGGGACAGGCAGCAGGCAGGATATCCCAGCCCTGAGTGCCTCATCCAGCCCCAACCTTGGGGCTGCTTCCTTGCCAGGGGAATTCCTCCCTGCTCCCAGCTTCCACGCCAGCTGGGGAGCACAGCCCGGGGTGCTCTGCAAACATGGGTGGCCCTGGGGAATGCAGCGGGGCCTGGGAGCGGAAGGAAAATTCCCTGGGGATGGGCTGGAGGAGGAGCAGAGCCCGGAGCCACCCGCCCACACAGCCCTGGCTGCCTCAGCCCGGGATGGGCACCCGGGATCCCCGCAGCACAGCGCTGGCTCACCACGGCTTCCCCTGCCTCGCATCTCTGCCGGGTGAAGGCTGAGGCGTTTGGAGCTGCCTACAGGACATGGAGCCCCCCAGAGATGGGAACAGTGGGGCTTGCCATGGATCAGAGCGGAGCATCTCTCCCTCCATTCTCCAGGAATGAAACCACGCTCCCAGAAATATCCAGCTGCACAGATTTCTCTGGCTACAGCTCTCCCTCCACTCAAGACTCAGCATCGAGGAAAACCACCTCTGCCTCCTGCCCTTGCAGGGGTCAAGGGAAGGACAATTTCCCTGGAATCCCAAATCCGAGCAAGGGATGTTAAGGGACGTACGGAACCTGGTGAAGGGAGCATAGCCAGGACATGACCCCTCCATCCCATTTCCCCTCCTGGGCCTGCCTTGGTTGAGGGTCAAAGCAGGAACAGTTTAGGATCCAGCTGGTCCCTACAGTGACCTCAATTAGGGATTAATATGAAAAGACAGAAAGAGCAAAGGCCTGGTGGCTTAGGGTGTGTCTCCATGTTCCTGGCTTCATCCCAAAACACCGTGAGAGAGGCAAAAGAGATGGGAAACCCTCATTCCCTACAGAGCTGGGGGAGATCAGAGCTGGGTGAGGGAGAACACAGCCCAAGATTCTGCCTTCTCCCAGCCATTTTCCAGGCCTCCCAGGCAAGGACCAATGAGGCAGAACAGGGTTGGGAAGCTGGTGCCAAGCTTACTTGCAGAAATCAGGAGGAATTACCAAAAGCAGCACAACCACAAAAATACAGAGAGGATGGAGAAGGGGATGAGACACCCCCACAAACCCACCCCCATCGAGCCCAGTTCTTCAGTTTCCCCCTCAAATGCAGAACCACCCAGGGACCTTTGGCCCTGCATGAACCCTCCACCAGCAGACAGCCGGAATAACCACATCCCAAAGGGATACAGAAAAAAAACAACAACAGCGGAAACATCCCCAAATCCTCGCTGGCAGCAGGGTGGGGACAACAGGGACCCCCACACTCAGCCCTCCATCCCTCTGTCCCCCCTCCCTCAACCTGGGGCACGCTGAAGAACGCCGGAATTGCGGCGTTCTCCCACCGGGATGAATGGAGCTGTCTGTGCCCTGGGACAGATTTATCCCGGCTCTCCTGGCACCGGCCGGGCCGGGTCTATATTAGGAAAGCTGCCCCGGTGTAATTAAATCCATCTAAAGTCCCGGAGAAGGACACGTGCTCCGGCCGGGTTCGCTCGAGGCAACAACCCCGACTGCAGCAAGGAAGGAGGAAAACTGGGGGGACCTGGCAGGCGTGAGGGGCTGGACAGAGCTCCAGAGGTTTGGGGGACCCAGGGGATTTTTGAAGGGTGGAGTGGCAGAGCCCCGCGAGCCGCCCTAAATAAACATCCTTCTTTTTTTTTTTTCCCCCTTGTTTTCTTGCCCCTTTTCCAATAAAAGTCGAAGCTCTGATGTCATGCCGGGGTCTGGAAGCTGGAGGCCCAAGGTAACGGCTCAGCTTTTAATGCAGCCCAGATGTGAGCAGGGAGGGCAGCACCTCTGTGCCAGCCCCTTCCCAATCCCCCAAAACTCCAGGGCCCCTAAAGAGCATCCCAGTGCCAAGGGGCTGCTGCTGCATCCGTGTGCTCGTACACGCGTGTGTGCTCCCCATGGGGGATCACAACTCGGAGAGGCAAATTCCCCCCCTGCCTTGACCCGCTGGGATCACGGATCCTCCATCCCTCCTCCTCCTCCTCCATCCCTTCTCTGCCATCCCTCCCAGAAA
The DNA here is from genome assembly GCA_025960845.1 of Tachycineta bicolor. Classification (NCBI taxonomy): domain Eukaryota; kingdom Metazoa; phylum Chordata; class Aves; order Passeriformes; family Hirundinidae; genus Tachycineta; species Tachycineta bicolor. The sequence continues at coordinate 1,341 of JANEHK010001268.1, read as the reverse complement.
AGGGGCACCCTGAGGTTTATTTATTATTATTTTGAAGCGTGGCAGCAGAATTCCTCTGGGAGCGCCGGCACGTTGTTGTTGGGGGGGTGCTGCCGGGGTCTCACCTTGGTTTTTGGGAGCTGTCATTTCCAGGTCTGCAGGGCACTCGGCTTCGCCGTTCATCCTCCACCTGTGCCCAGGACGGTCCCGCCGGCTCCCTCCTCACCCTCTTCCCGAAATCACACCCGCACGGCTCTGCAAGGAAAGGGAGAACCCTGCTAGGCGTCCCCAGCATGATGGGGGGCCCCAACTCCTAACGGGGAGCGGGGGGAACTCGATCCAGGCATCTGTCCATCCTGTCCATCCTGTCCACTCCCCGGTGAATGAGGTGCTGGAGTACCCCCACCCAGCCATCCCTCTCCAGGAGAGGGAATCCTTAATGGTGGTGTGACCCGCACATCGGTCAGGGGAGGAGAAAAGGGGTGTGTGGGCAGGGGAGAAGGGTCCAAGGGTTTGTCCCCAAGGTGGGGGGTAAGACCTGAGAGTGATCCCAATAAATCCCAGAGGAGACAGGTTTAAGGTGACTCCCCGGGGTGGGTGGGATCCAAAAACCCAGGATCAAGAGAACCCTGAGTCAAGAGGGTTCCAAGGGATCTCCTCTAAGGGGGTTCACTCCCCCCACTGTAAAATGAGGGTTTCAAAAAAAGGCCCACCACAGACGCAGCAAAGTCCTCCCCAGAGCTGGGAACATGCTTGGAGAAGAGAGGGGTCCCCCAGAGCCAAGGGAGCTGGGGGGACATTTGGGCACCTCAGGGGGATTCAGGGGTCTCCCAAAGGGAGGAGGAGAACAAGCTGCAGGAACTATTTCAACAAGAGGGGCTCCAGGGGAAGGATCCCCTCAGATCCCACTAGGAATGAATTTATGGCTCCATGGGGAAGGATAACCTCGGGAGGGAGACCCCAAAACTTGGCATGAGGGGCGGCAGGATGGCAGCCTGGGGGGATCCCCATGGGGGATTCTCTTGGGGGAGTCCCTGGAGGGCAGATGAGGGCAGGAGGCCCCAGGGGGACCCCCTGCGGGACAGGCCGCAGGCCTGGCGGGGAGCAGGCCCCAGGCCTGGGGAGCGGCTGGGCCTGGGGGATCCCAGGGGGATCCAGGCTTAGGGGGTCCCATGGGGAAGGGGGGGACTCCAGGGCCTTCTGTGGGAACCAGGCCTTGGATCTGCGGGAGGATAATGTGGGGAGGGCAGGGGGACGGCGCCGGGGTGCAGAACCGCCAGGCCCCAGGAAGGAGACGGGACGGCCCCTGGGGGAGATCAGCCCCGGGCCCGGGAATGTGGGAGCACCGCGGGGTGCAGGCCC
>JANEHK010001267.1:0-13767 GCA_025960845.1 Tachycineta bicolor | reverse complement strand
GGCACAGCTTTCTGGCTGCCCCAGCTTTGGGATGGGCCCTGGGCCTGGAGCAGGAGCAGCTCTGGAGGGCCCCAAGGCCGGGGCTGTTGTGCTGCCCTGGGCAGATGGGATGGCAGCAGGGGCTGCCGAGCTCTCAGCACCTCAGGGAGAGGGGAGCAGGGCACACAGGGAGCCTCCTTTTCCCTTGGCCCAGCACCTTGCCCATGGCTGGGGCTGAGTCCTGTCGGAGCTGCAGCTGCTGCTGTGCCCTTGCGAGGGGCTGAGGCCGTGGGGCCCTGCCCAGAGCAGCCTGCCCCGAGCAGAGCTGTGGGGCCAGAGCCGGCTGGGCTGTGCTGGGGAGAGGCCCTTGGTGCTGCCGAGAGCTCAGGGCAGCTGGCAGAGCTTGGAAGGAGATGGGCTGGGCTGAGAGAGCCTGCCACAGAAACCATCAGTGTCCATCTCAGCCTGTGTGAGCGTGCAGGGGCAGGACTCAGCCCAGGCCTTGTGGGGCAGGGCCAGCGCCTGTGGAAGGCATTGAAAACAGGCAAGTGCCCAGAGAGGAGGCTGCTCTGTGCCCTTGGTGGCATGGACAGAGCAGGAACACGGCCCAGGACATTTGTCAGCGCCAGCCTCTGTCCCCAGCCATTGCCAGCCCTGGCTGCTCAGCCCAGGTTTGCGGGGCAGTTTGGCTGTGGCCCAGCTCCATCCTCCTGCGGGGCTCAGGGCCTGTTCCCGGCCATGGCCAGCCCTGCCCAGCCTCTCTGCTGGCCCAGAGCCCGGCAGAGCCCGGGGCAGGGCTGTCTGTGCAGCCCCACAGGTGCCACGGGCTGTGCAGGAGCTGGCAGAGGCTGCCCAGCAGGGAGGCCATGGGGCACAGAGCCCCAGGGCTGCTGTGGGCACCACGGCACAGGGGCCGTTCCCACCCGCAATGCTCCTGTCCTGCCCTGGGCTGCACAGGGGCTGTGGCACCATGGCTGGGCCAGCGCGGCACAAAGGGGCCACGCAGCTGCTGCTGGGGCTGACAGCAAGGCCAGGCACACACAAGGAATTGCTGGGCATTGCCTGGGCTGGGCAGGGCTGACTGTGCCAAAGGCAGAGCTCAGCTGCCCTTGGTGGCTGCAGTAAAAGTCCAGAGCCCAAAGAGCCTCCATGGCTGTGCTGGAGACCAAGGCTGGAGGAGGGAAATGCAGGGCTGCTGCGGGATGGGGAGGGGACTGAATTCCTGCACACCCTTCAGTTCTCTGATCATCCTGGCAGGATGCTGGTCCCTGTTCCTGCCTGGAGCAGAGCAGATGTTTCTGGGACAGGAGCCCTCTGGGGCTGTCAGGGACCTGCAGCTTGCAAGGTGCTCTGCTCTCCCTCAGCTCCTCTCTGAGAGATGCCAATCCCAGCTCGGCACCTCAGGGCACAAGTAGCACTGCCTGTGCATGGGTACACAACTGATGTCTGCCTGGAAAAGGGCACAGGTTTTAATTACTCTTAATTTCATAGTATACAAGCAGATTTTTATTATCTTGGTCATTTGAGTACTTTTAAGAAGTGGCAAAGTTTTCCCACCAGAAACAAGAATTTCCTGGATCTACTGGATTCTCCTGCAGAGGGCAGGAGAAGAAACGCTGTTCTTCCCTCCTATCTTTGCCGCCACCAACATTCAGTCTGATATTTCATGACCCTCTTCCTTCAGGTGTTTCCAGCTGTCTTGTTTGAATGGCTATGCCTAAGGACATGTGTTCATGTAGAATGGCTGGATCTATGTCCTTCCTTTTGCTCCCAGATTTCCTCCTGCAGTTCTCTTGTCAGTGAAAGGTGTCTCCCTTGACTGGCTTCATGCTTGGAGCTTCAGGGAATTGTCCAACCTTTCACAAGTTTTTTGTAACACCTCTGTCATCATCTTAGTTGTATGTTTATCTTATATATCACTTCTTCTCATGTCTTGGTTGAAAATTCTTTGTGTATGGGAATCCCTTGTGGATGGTGGATAGGTCAGATGGTGCAGGGATGTCACAAGGAGATGAGGGAAGTGTTTTGATGTATATTAAATTATATTATTCAAATTTTTTATGTTGGTCGTGTAGAGAAACCTTTCTGTGCCTCCAAGTCTCACCACTCCCTTGCCCCTCCAAGGATAAAACTTGATGAGTTGTGCCTCTCACTCCAGTGGCTGCACTTGGACCTCCCTCCCTAGCCAGAGCAGAGCTCCCTTGTCCCAGAAAGTCCCTGGCAGTGGAGGGATGAAGGAAACAGGACAGGCTGTGGGGATCAGGTGCAGGGCAGAGCCAGGGAGAAGAATGACTTTTGCATTTGATGGAGCTGTGCTTTCCCTTGGGTTTGTTGGCTGACAATAAATGAACATCCGTTTTGTCTTGGGCAATGCCTTCTCCAAGGAAAGCCGGTGGGAGTTGGAGCCAGGGAGCTGAAACCTGCAGGTCCAGCCTGGGGTGGAGGGAGCTCAGATTTGCACGAGGCTGCTCTGAGTCCCAGGGCTTGGATGGGGGAAATGGTGCAATGGGAGTAGGGACAAAATCTGACTGAATATCAGACATAAAGGATCTTGATTTTCATATCTATTCAAACTGCATGAGTAAGTGCCTTGGGATCAATGTCAATTGGAGATTGAACATATAAATGTATTAATAGGAAAAAAATCCTAAGCAGGACCTAAAAATATTTTCTCTCTGTCTTTTGTAAATATAATATATTCACTATGGACACACTTCCAAAATCTGTTTAGTTAACCACAAAAATTTGAAAACTTAAATGAATTTTTTCCCAGAGGCTTGGCCTTTTAAGGTGTTCTGAATGATGATGCACCTTGGGACACTGAATTCCTGAACTGAAGAGCTGAAGGCTGAGCAAGCCTCAGGAGAAGTCAAATCCAGCAGCAGCCTCCAAGTGTCTGAGGCTGTCAGCAGCCCCCACTGAGGCCATCCCTGCCCAGAGACCATGGGGGAATGGGCAGACAAGGGGAGCGTCCCTGGGGCTGGGCAAGCAGAACTCAGAGGCACCAGCAGGTGCAGGTGGGAAATGGAGTGTGCAATGTGGCTGTGAAAGCCCTGCCTGGGCTGTGCCAAGCAGGACAGACAAGACCTGACCCCCATCCCCCAAAAAACTCTCAGTGAGACATTTAAAAGGAATTACAATTGTTTGAGTACTCTGAGTTGGATGCATTGGAGAAATACCAACAAGAGGTGCTCAGGAGTTCAAAACAACAAAGCAGACTTTACTGACAACTTTAGAAAATCAGAGAAACTTTGGAAAAAGGTTTCATATAACATTCAATTCAACAAAAACCACTTCTCAAAGCATTTACTTGACCCATTCAACTTCACATACTGTAAGCCCATTCAATCTTAAGTTAATCAAAATTTCTAAGAAGAGGGAATATTAATAAGACACAGAAAGAAAGAAAGATCAAAAAAGATTCAGAGAAGCACCCATACAGCTACCAACTCCTGGATTCCAGCTGTGTTCAGATAGAAATTCCTAGAGGAGGTGGGGTCAAGATGTGTGCTTGCCTTGTGGTCAACCATAAATACCCCATGGTCTTCCTGGGCCCTTCCCCCAGGAGGGACTTTGGGTCACTTGGTCTCTCAGGAGCTGGGCTGGGGGCTGCAGAGGTGGCTGTGGAGCATTGCCTTTGGTGTGCCAGGGATTGGCAGACACTGCTGGGCTGGGATAGAGGCTCTGGGGGGATTGGGGTTACAGGGCAGGGCAGTGCTGGGGTTCCAGGGCAGGGCAAGGCTGGACCTGCCCCTTCCTCCCCCACACACAAAATGTTTCCAGCCAACAATCTCCTCCAGTCTCTCACAACAGGCAATGCTGGAGGTGGAATCCCAATTGTGGCCATGGGCACCTGGACAAGACGGACAGATCTTTTCCATAGGAAGGTGTAATGGTTTTAGTTAAAACTGGGCAGAAACACTAATTAATGTAGTGACTACGGATTTGTCGAATTTTGTTTGCTAAATTTAGTGTAGTGATCTTAGTGTTTACTCTCTTTTTGTGGGAGAGAATCAGGAGAAGGAAAGCAGGCTCAAGCTTAAAAAGTAAACAGTTTTATTAACACACACTTAAAGAATGAAAAATATAAGAAAGGATGGGAAAAAAAACCAAAAAAACCCCAAAATGCAACTTCAAAACACTCTTCCCCCCCTTACAAACTGTTAACTTTATTAGAAACAACACAGAGAGACACAACCTGTGATTTTCAGTCAGTTTCACCATTTAAACATAATCTTTCATCACTTTGGGAGAGAAGTCTCTCTAGAGTCTTATGGACACATTCAACACAGGACAAAAACAGTCCTGGGGCTCTCAATGTCACAAATCTGCAGCTGCTTGGAGTTTTTGCAGTTTGTGCTGTTCCACCCATTAGCAGCCTTTCCCCTGGCTACTCATGGGCCTTTCAGTGTATCTGGGGTACTGTTTAAGAAAGCTTCTTCTAGTATAAAACAAGGATTCTCTTCTAGCTCTAAAATCGTTTCTATCTCAAAAGAAATAGAGACCTCCTTTTACCTCAGGAATTGAGGGTTTCAAATCACTTTCTCTCTAAAATCATCTTGGTCTCAAAGGCTGAGACCTCCTTTTACCCCAGGAGTGAGGGGATTTAAGATTCCCACTTAAATCTCAATCATATCAATCCCCAACTTTGCCTAGAACTAGCATTCCCCCAAACAACATTAAGATGTTACAAGAAACAGTCCATTTCTCCATAGTTTACAGCAGAAAAGTTAGGTTAAAAATGTCCACATCCTCAATCCCTCTTCTAATAATCTTTATCAGTTCTTTCACTCTTGCTGCACTGACTTCATGCGGTGCCTTTCCTAGGTCCCCTCTGTCTCTTTCTTTTCTCTCTCAGCGAAGGGTCAGGCCTTGGAAGCTCCATGTTGCCAGGACAGGGTTAACTCTGCCCATGCCTGCAGTGGCCATGTGATTTCTGCTCCAGGCAGCAGTCTCTCCATTTCAGATCAGCCTGGTTTCCTCCCTCCACTCTTTCTTCTCTGTCTGGACGACACCAGAGGATGGGAGCGGGAGGAGAGCTCTGCCCACCCCTCGGTGACAATCGGGGCAGCCTGGGCCAAACCGGGCCCATAGTTGTTATCAGGGGAGATCCCTCCCTGCTCTGGGGTCTCCGGGGAGGTTTTTTCAAAGTGGTTGATGTCGAGCTGCAACCTCTCCTCCCCTCGGGAGCCGATGGAGTCCGGCTGGGCCTCGGGCGAGCTTCCCCCCGAAGGGGGAGGTGGGGTGTGGGGAGCACTAGGACCCACTCGATGTTACCTGTTCAGCTGAGCAGGAGGAAAAGGGTCTGACCTGAACAAAACTGGGATTTATATGGGTACTGCCCAAAGTCGCATTCAACATTCTCAGTGGCCAAAGCAGATGCCAATATCTCAAACCAGCTTCTGATAGGTCCTTGTCCTTTCTTAAACTATTTCTAGGGTCCTGACAGGGTAATACTTCACATTCCTCCCTAACTAAAAACCAAACTGTGCTAACCCATGACAGTGACCTTTAGGCTTTGCAGGGCTCAGGCACAGTGCCTGTGACAGAGTCAGGGCTGAGGTCACACTCTGCGAGCTGGGGCAGAACCCAGCCAGAAATGACCTGAGATGGGCTCAAATACAATGATGGGACCATGGCCAGACCCTCATGTTCTTCAGTCCCAACTCACATCATTGCCAGGGGCAGAGAAAGGGACAGGTGACTTCTCAGCATGGCTCACAGGAACCTGGGTCACCAGAGCCCTTCCCAAAGTGGCAATGGCCCATTAACAGAAGATATCTCCCTGGAGGAAGGATGGGTCACGGAAAAGATAAGAACACTGCCCCATTTGGTTTTAAGAGCTGGCCCATTAAGAGAAGATCCCCCTCAGAGATATGAGGGATGGGTCATGGAAGAGATAAACAACCTGCCCCAAATGGTGTTCACAGATGGTAATAGAATACATCTTTTGGTTAAATCTTGCATTGCAAGTCAGGGATTGAGGCTCCTGCCCAGGAGCTCTCAGGATTTCCTCAAGGCTGCTGAGATAACAACAGGACTACAAATAAGAACCAGGAGCCTGCGAAACTGTTTACAAACAATGCAAAACTTAGAGGACACGCAACATGATGATGGACACTTGACCAATGAGGAGTCCTGAAGGATGTGTGCCTGCCTCATGAACAAGTGGTTTAGCCAATTGAGAGACACCTGTACTTGTGGACAGTAGTGCTAGAATCCATAAATGGAGTTTAACATAAATAATATATATATATATAAAATAAATGACTTCTGCTGAAATCATATTGATTCTGCTATTCAGTTGCCCAGGGTTTCCCCTGAACTGGAGAGACTCTGCAGGACTGACAGGATGGGCTCTGGGGCTGTGAGGAGAAGCTGAGAAACCTGGGCTGCTGGACCTTCTGGAGAGGAGGCTCAGGGCTCATCCTGCAACTGCTGCAAGGGTGGTTTCAGAGAATCACAGAATCAGCAAGGTTGGAGAACACCTTGGACACCATCAAGCCCAACCTGTGCCCTGACACTGCCTTGACTCTCTTGAGACTCCTTTTCTCCAGGAAAAAAAACTGGCAAGCTGGGGACAGAGTGGCTGGACAGCAGCCAGGCAGAAAGCAACCTGTGGGGTCTAACGGACAGCAGGCTGTACATGAACCAACAGTGTGCCCACATGGCCAGGAAGGCCAATGGCTCCTGGCCTGGATCAGGAATGGTGTGGCCAGCACCTGTGGGACAGCAACCCTGTGCTCGGCACTGGTTGGGCAGCACCTCGAGTGCTGTGTCCACTTCTGGGCCCCCAATTTAGGAAGGACATGGATGGGCTGGAGCGTGTCCAGAGAAGAACAACAAGGCTGGTGAGGGGACTGGAACACAAGTTATGTGAGGAATGGCTGAGGGAGCTGGGGGCTGGGGTTGTTTATCCTGGAGAAGAGGAGGCTCAGAGGACACAAGGCAGTGTCAGGGCACAGGATGGACATGATGATGTCTGAGGCCTTTTCCAACCTGGCTGATTCTGTGATTCTCTGACACCCCCCTTGCAGCAGTGGCAGGATGAGCCCTGGGCCTCCTCTTCAGAAGGTCCAGCAGCCCAGGTCCCTCAGCTTCTCCTCACAGCCCCAAAGCCCATCCTGTCAGTCCTGCAGAGCCTCTGCTGCTCCTCCTCCTTGCCCAGAAAAGGGAGCCCCACAGCCAGAAGCAGCAGCCCAGATGTGCCCCCCTGGCCTGTGGTGCCTCTGGCAAGGGAGCAGCACAGGGCACTGCAGGAGGCTGCAGACAATTCCTGAAGCACTTGGAGGATAATCCTGCTCCCCAGGGGATGTTCTCATGGTGCCAGGAACTCAGGAACTGAAATGGGGAATGGGGACAGAGAGGAAAGGGCAACCAGGGATGGGCTGTTTGCAGGGGAGGGAATAACGGTGGGCAGTTGGAAGAGATTTGTACCAGAAAGGGTAAAGAAAGCCAAGGTAAAGCAAAGGAATTGCTCAGGGCAGTTTGGGGGTGGCTGCCAGGCAGCCCTGGCTCTGAGCAACAACATCTGCAGTGGCACAGGAAACTCACAGCTCATGGGAACAAACTTTCTGGATGACTTCAGAGGCCACCACAAGCCTGAGTGGTTTCCCTGCTGTCCCCCAGCCTTTCCTGGCCCCAGGGGCTGATGGCATTTGTGCTCCCTCAGGTTCATCTCCCCACACCATCACCATGGGGGTGCTCACGCCTGCTCTGGGCAGTGCAAACAGGGGCTCCTGAGCCAGTGCTGCCGTGTCTGTGCCTGCAAGGATGCAGCACCTGTGTGAGCTGGGGGAGAGGCCAGGGCTGCAGAGGGGGGATGTTGTTGGCAGGTGCATGAGGACGCTCTGGGACGCTGCCCTGGGGTGTCCAGCGCAGTGGGGATGGATCAGCCCCTGCTCTGCTGCTCCTTCCCTTCTCCCCCAGGCACCTTGCACAGCCCCACCCATGCTCTCTGCCCCCAGTCTGCCCACGGCCACCCTGGGACTGCTCACGGGGCTTTTCTCTGCTGAGCATTGGCCTGGGCGTGTTCTGGAGAGAGCCTGGGCAAGGAGCCTGGAGCCCCCAGGCCCTGCCTTGAGGCGTCAGCGCTGCCCCAGCAGTGCCCATGGCCTGTCCCTGCTGCAGCCCTGGCACTGCCACCCCCAGCACTGTGCCCGGCCCCGAGAGCACTCAGGCCCTACAGCAACACCAGGGCCAGGAGGGCAGCGGGGCAGGGACACGGGAGCAGCACTGGCAACACCAAGTGCTGCTGCTCCTGGGCACAGCTGCTGTGCCAGCACTGATCTGCCCCCAGCTCTGCACACAGACATTGCTGCTGCAGCTGCACAGAAGGGAACAAAAGTGGGATCTCTGCAGAAAACATGGCTGAGAGATACTTTAGAACCACCAAGAGCTCAGGCCCTCATTGATACAGTCTGTGGCCACAAGAAAGGTGGAGAGAAACAAAATGAGAAAACGATGATGTATCATTTTTGACAAGATTAAAAAAGTTAAACAAAGGTAAAGAACCTCCAAAATGAAATCTACAAGTAGTATCAAGGATGTCTTTTATTCCAAGTGATTTGCAGAAATTGGCCAGCAGTTTAATGCTCCTGAAACCATCCAGTCGTCAGTCTCCACACTGCAGCCTTGAGCTCCTGGTTCCTCAGGCTGTAGATGAGGGGGTTCAGGGCTGGAGGCACCACTGAGTACAGAACTGACAGGGCCAGATCCAGGGATGGGGAGGAGAGGGAGGGGGGCTTTAAGTTGGCAAACATGGCAATGCTGATAAACAGCGAGACCACAGCCATGTGAGGGAGGCAGGTGGAAAAGGCTTTGTGCCGTCCCTGCTCAGAGGGGATCCTCAGCACAGCCCTGAAGATCTGCACATAGGAGAAAACTATGAACACAAAACAACCAAATGCTAAACAGGCACTAACAGCAAGAAGCCCAAGTTCCCTGAGGTTGAATTTGGAGCAAGAGAGCTTGAGGATCTGTGGGATTTCACAGAAGAACTGGCCCAGGGCATTGCCATGGCACAGGGGCAGGGAAAATGTATTGGCTGTGTGCAGCAGTGAATAGAGAAAGGCACTGGTCCAGGCAGCTGCTGCCATGTGGGCACAAGCTCTGCTGCCCAGGAGGGTCCTGTAGTGCAGGGGTTTGCAGATGGACACGTAGCGGTCGTAGCTCATGATGGTCAGGAGGGAATACTCTGCTGAGATGAAGAACACAAAGAAAAAGAGCTGTGCAGCACATCCTGTGTAGGAGATGTTCCTGGTGTCCCAGAGGGAATTGTGCATGGCTTTGGGGACAGTGGTGAGGATGGAGCCCAGGTCAGTGAGGGCCAGGTTGAGCAGGAAGAAGAACATGGGCGTGTGAAGGAGGTGGCCGCAGGCTACGGCGCTGATGATGAGGCCATTGGCCAGGAGGGCAGCCAGGGAGATGCCCAGGAAGAGGCAGAAGTGCAGGAGCTGCAGCTGCCGCGTCTCTGCCAATGCCAGCAGGAGGAAGTGGCTGATGGAGCTGCTGTTGGACATTTCTTCACTCTGGCCATGGAGTCCTGTGGAAGGAAGAGAGTGACAAGTCAGGAGAGATTTTGCTGAGCAATTTCCAAACCCTTTCTCCCAGCCTTGCCCCTGCTGCTCTGTGCCACCCAATTTTCCTTTTCTCAGAGCCCTTCCTTCAGCCCCGTGGCTGGAGCTCTGCTGGGATCTGGCCCCGTTGCTGTGACGAGCAGGGGCTCTGCCCATGGACACCGAGGGGTCAGCTCTGCTCTGCAGCACTGGGGTCATGGGAACAGGGACAGGGGCCAGTTCCGGGCTTGGACTTCATCAGCCCAAACCACTCCTGAGGCAGAGGACCTTGGCAGCATCTCCTGTTCCAGGGCTAAGGAACGGTGATGGCCAAAGGCAGTTGGAGAGGGTTTCCTGCTGTGCCCAGGGAGATCAGAGAGAACTGTGCAAGGCAAGAGCATTGGCTGTAACTCAGTGAAGGCTGAGGGGAGCTGCTCTGAGGCTCCCTCTGTCCCCAGCTGTCCTTTCTGAGATCAAGGGCAGTCCCTGTGTTCCCCTGAAAATCAGCCTGACACAACTGAGAGCAGAGGGAGCCACAGCAGAGCAAACTGGCTCAGCCTTTCTCAGAGTCTCAGCCCCACTCCTGGCCAAGGACACTCCTGTCCCCCAGTGTCCCCTGGAGGCAGCTCACAGCTTGGATGGCATCCCCAGGACACACCCAGGGTCCTGTCCATGGCTCTGCTGGAGGAGAGTCAGCTCATTCCCAGCCTCCAGCCTTCCCTGCCCAGAGCTCCTTGGGGACAGGGAGCTGGGACACCCCATTTGCAGTGTCTTGGCATGGGGATCTGTAAAAAAAAAAAAAAAAAAAGTAATAATGGAACAGTTTGGTTTGGAGAGGACTTTCAATATTCCAGCACCCCCCAGTACTTTCCGCTCACTGCCTGCCCAGGGCTCTGCTGCCTGGAGCTGTCCCTGTCTGCAGCTGCTTCCCTGTGCCCAGGGCTGGGCCCTGCCAGTGCTGCCAGAGCCCAGCCCAGCCCTGGGGGCTCAGCTCTGCCCTGCAGAGCCCTCCCAGCTCAGGCACTGCCCGGGGGCAGCTCTGGCTCTGCAGGCTCTGATGGCAACCTCAGAGCAACCCTGAGGAGGCTGGAAAAGTGACACTGGTGCTGCCTGCAAGGGACCCTCTGCTGATTTCTCTCACTGCCTGGTTTATTAAGGTCGGAGAGAAAATTGTTTTATTTTTCTCAGCTTGAACTGAGAGATGAATATCTATGTGCAATTTCCCATCCTGGCAACAAGGAACAATAGATTAATAAAGCAGGATTTTCTCTTTTATGTAGCCCCTGCCTTGCTCTGCTCCCTGTATAATCTACTTGGAAATGTTCTGCAGTTAAATGTCATGCTGGGAGCAGTCCTGAACAATGCAGCATTCCCACCACACAAAGAGAACACTTCCATCCCTTAACAGCTGTCTCCTTCCTCCCAGATCTTGTCCCCCAGTGCTGTGAGCAGCTCCCAGGGCTGGCTGAGAGCTGTCCCTGGCAGGCAGCAGAGTCCCTGGCCCAGCACAGCGCCCTGGGCTGCAGGACCCTGCTCTGCAGGACAGCCCTGGGCACCCCTGGCTGCTCTGCACAAGAGATAATCAGAGAATGTACTCACAGAGTCTGTAGGCATTGGGATGTTGCAGCTTTAGGAGATCCATGCAGGAGCTGCAGCTGCCTTGTCCTGCAGCCAGAGGTTCCTGTGTCAAGAGCTGGGAGTGATTCTCCCGCAGTCATTTCTCAGCTCCTTCCCAGCCCTGATTGATTGAAGCTCTCTGTGCCTGTGTGCTGTGCCCAGGGTGGCTGCAGGCAGTGCCCCAGCCCTGCTGGGCTGGGAGAAGAGTTGCTCATCAAGAGCAATGTGCTTTTAAGCTCCTCTTGGTTGCCAGGTGCTTCCTCTGTGCCAGGACCCCAGCTCAGCTCAGCAGCACAGATAAAGCACAAAGATTTTAATTACCCTCTTGGGACTTTTGTGCTGTTTACATCAGACTCAGTCCCTCAGAGTGTGCTCAAAAAACTTCTCAAGAACTCACAGTCAGATTCAAAGTCCAAAGTTTCTTTAACTTTTAATGGGTCCCACTGAGGGACACAACTCATAGGAAAGTGTCCTCAGGTTCTAGTTAAGCAGAACACTGCAAGCACTGTGGACTGGTGAGGACAAACAAGGAAAAGGTGTCTTTTGCTGCTGAGCAAACCTGGATGTGTTTCATGAATGCAAAGGGCCAAGGCCTCAGCCCCAGCCCTTGGCAAGGCAGATCCTGTCCTTCCCTCCTTGCTCAGGGCTCTTCCCAGGCCACTGGGATGTGGGGATGTGCAATGCCAAGGGCAGCACCATGGGGCGGCCCCTGCCAGGCTGCTGAGCAGGGACAAGGAGGCAATGAGGCCCCAGGGCTGCAAGGGTCACTTGTCCCCTCTTGGCCTCAGTGCCAGGGCCAGCAGCCATGGCCAAAGTGCTGCAGGAGTTGGCTGTGTCAGGGCCTTTCAGCTGCTGCCCATCCCTGTGCCCTCTCCAGCCCAGGCTGTCCTATGGTGTCCATGCCCTGTGCCTCTGTCCCTGCAGGCTGTCGTCATCCCCCGGCTGCCCCACCTCACTGGCCCCTTCCTCTGCTGACAGCTCTGCGTCCTGCCTGCCTCTGCCTGGGCACACAGAGCCTTGGGCTGCTCCAGACTGCTCGGGACCTGTTGTACCCCAGCCCTACCTTGGGAGAGAAATTTCTTTCTCTTTGTGCTCAGTCTGGATTTTCCCAGCTCCCCTTTGCATTATTTTTTTCTTTCTCTGGATATTTTCTGCAGTGTCAATAAGATCCACCATCTCTGAAACCACCCTTCAAGTATTCCCAAGTCTTCTCTCTGCTTTCCTCATTCTCCACTCCACTGAGCACAGAGTTCATTTTCCCTATATAATGGTCTTTTGCTTGAGGCCATGGGCACCTGGAAAAGAGGAATGGTTCTTTTCTGTAGGAAGGAAACCATAGAACCTCATTGTTTTGCGGGCAGATCAGAGGCATTCACCAGAGGTCAAGGCAAGCCAGACCTGTTTGTGCAAAACAACTTTTTTTCTGAGAGCAACCTTTGGATAGATGGGGAGTTCGGAGGTGGATTTCCATTTCAGCCATGGGTGCCTGTACCAGAATGACAATTCTCCTCCACAAGAAGAAAAGGCCAGAGTCCCAGTGTTTCAATGGCTGATTAAAGGCAGCCCCAAGGAGGCTGAGGCCAATGCCAGCAAGATCTGTTTGTCTTGGCTGCTTCTGTCTGGTAGCAATCCTTGGATAAAAGAGAATTTGGGAGGTCAAATTCCAGTTTTGCCCATGCGTGTCTGGACAGGAAGAACAGTTCTTTTCCATAGGAAGGAGCTCTGTGTTTCAAAGGCAGATGCATTGCTGCAGGTCGTGCCAGGATGTCCCGGCAGTAGCAGCTCGCAACTCCTAGAAACAACTGTGCATATGCTGTTTTGATTTTCTTCCGGAATATGTCATCACTGAGGTGTTACCAATAACTCTAATTGTGCCAGCAGCTTGTCCATCATCAGAGCAATCAGAGATTTGCTCTGCTGGACATGGTAGAAGCTTCCAGCAGATTCTCACAGAAGCCAACTCTGTGGCCTCTCCTGCTACCAAAAACCAGGCCATGTAAAACAAAACAGCCTCAGAGTGTCATAATGGTCTCCAGAACTCCATGAGGCCCTCAGTGTCACAATGGTCTCTTTTGGCTCCCCAGTGTCAGAATGGCACCTTGGATTCATAAAGCCCTGAAGTACAGAATGACGCCTTGATTCCCTTGGGCCCCTCACTGTTACAGGAGTTCTTAGTTCCATGGAGCCCTGTAGTGTCACAATGGCCCCTTGGTTCCATGAGGTCATGCAATGTCACAATGGCCCCTTAGTTCCAATGGGTCACAAAGTGTCAGAGTGGTCTCCATGGTTCCATAAGGGCCCACAATGTTTCCATGGACTTTTGGTTCCATGAGCTTTTGCACTGCCAGCAAGAGTTTCCTTTGGTTCCACAGTGTCACAAGGGATCCTTTGTTCCATGAGGTTCAGTAGTGTAACATGGACACCTTGATTCCATGAGGTTCTGTAGAGTCACAATGGACCCCTTGGTTCTGAGGCCCTCCTGTGTAACAATGGAGCCACAGTTCCATGAGGTTCCGTAGAGTCACCATGGTCTCTCCGGTTCCACAAGGCCTTGCTGTGCCCCAATGGCACCTTGGTTCCATGAGGTTCCGTACGGTCAACAATGATCTCCTTG
>JANEHK010001264.1:0-13800 GCA_025960845.1 Tachycineta bicolor | reverse complement strand
CAAAAGGAGACTGAGAGAGAGTGGCGTCTCCAGGGGCATAGTGGGCCCCCCTCTGAACGGGCCGAGGAAAGTTAGGTGTGAGTGGCCCGTGGTAGATTGGTGGGTGATTGGTAGAAGGCTCCACTGGGATTCCCCCCCACAAGAGGTGGGTAGAGGCTGAGGCCCTGAGGGCGGACCCACAGGCTACCCGGAGGGACCGGCAGAGGTAGCAGGGGCTACTCACGGGTCCAAGAGTAGGATAGTGGCTGGGGTCTTGAGTGTGGGCCCGCAGGCTATCCAGATGGGGGGCTGCCTTGGTCGGGGGTCCAGAGAAGCTGTCCGGGGGCAGGGTAGTGGGTGCCAGAGAAGAGAGAGGGGAACCTACATTGGTTGGGGGTACCCAGGGTAGGGGTACGCTTTCCGGGTGTGAGGGACCTGCATTGGTCGGGGGTATTTTAGGTACGCTTTGCAGGTGTGAGGGTGTCGTACTGGTCGGGGGTGCTTCAGAGGGGAGTGCGCTTTCCGGGTACAGAGAGGTAACACTGGTCGGGGGTGCCTAAAGATACGCTGTCCGGGTGCAGGAGTGTGAGAGTTAGGGGAGTTCCAAAGTGTGAGGGACTCAGTGATAGGGTGTATGTGAGTCGCACACCGTATATCCAAGTCCTGGCAGTAGGTGGTAACTGGAACCCTGGGTTCTGGTTGACCAGCTGCCTACGGGGATTTGCCTGACGTACGGGGAAGGGAGGAGTGCCAACTAGAGAGTAGTGGCTGAGGCTCTAAGGGCGGGTCACCGGGCTACACCTAGGGCACTTCAAGCACTGGCAGAGGTAGTGCCATAAACCCTGAGGGTGGGTCATTAGGGCTACTTTTGGGTGCTTGTGGAGTGAATGAGGATTGAGATTTGAGTTGCCCGTCTTTAGCTTTACGTTCCTGTAGGGGCACCTTAAGGAAGTTCAGTTAAAAGAGAAGGTCAAATAATTTTGGATTGTGTTGCCCTGTATTAAGTTTTCCGTTTGGGTAAGGGCACCGTAAAAAGCTTTAGTTGACCTAGTGAGAATGGGTCCGTGTGTTAGCAAATCAAAGCAAGATAAAGAACAGGGGAGAGGGAAAGTAACCAACATCCCTCCAGGCAGCCCACTTGGGGAAATGTTAGAGCAGTGGGACAATAAAGAAACAACTAAGCCTCTAAGTAAAGTAAAAATGATACACTACTGTGTAGAAGTCTGGCCAACTTTGAGTCTACCAGGGGAGTGGCCATGGTGTGGGACCATCGACCCTTGGATGTGTTCACAATTAAATCAGTATTGAAGAGCCCAAGGGGAAATAGAAACAGAACAGATACAGTATGCTGTTTGCTGGTTGAGTTCTAATTCTGAAACTGAAAGGGTAAAAATGTGCAAACTTCAAGAACAGAAAAAGAAAAGTGAAAAAGAAAAGGAAGAGGATAGCCCTACCTGGGATCCTCTCGATCATTTACCCCCTCCCTCTGTTTATCCCGATATACCCCAGGTTATCCCTCAGAATCCTCAAGTCCTATCTACTAATCCTTCCCAACTTCCCCGGACTGTAACTCCTACGCCTCCAACTCCTCCCCCTAACCTGCAAACTCCCCCTGTAAATCTGTCTCAGTCTCTGCAACCTGTAACCTCTGTTTCCTCTCCAATCAGTCCTTAAGTAAGTTCACCCCTAATAAGTACACCTATTACACCCCCTCATTTTATCACCAACCCCTTCTATACTACAGTAGCACCTCCAGTCTCCTCTAATACCAGTCAGATTTCCTCTCCCTCACTGTCTGTGGTCCCAACCTCACCTCCCAGTTGGGGACTTAACTTATCCAATTCAAACACAGAGTCCTCCCCCAATAGTGATCAATGTTCAGCAATGATAATCGCATCCCAAGTAGTTGAGACCCCAGGGGGGCCATGTCATAATACCAGATCAAGAGCCAAACTTTTTCCCCTAAGGGAAGTCCCGATGAGTGGAGTCACTGGAGGGGTAGGGTTCGTGAATGCTCCCCTGACAGCTTCAGAGGTCAGGAACTTTAAACTTGGTAGAAGATCCAGGAGGGGTATCCAACCAAGTAGATCACTTTTTAGGCCCCAACACATACACCTGGGAAGAGCTGAACTCCATCCTAAAGATTTTGTTCAGCTCAGAAGAGGTGAGGATGATTTGAACAGCAGGGATGAGAATCTGGGAGAGGGAAAATAGAATGGGCCCTCCGGGTGATTACAAACTGCCAATAGTGGTCCCAAGATGGAACCCAAATAGAGAAGAGGACAGGAGAAATATGGAAGATTACCAAAATTTGATGGTAAAAGGCATCAAAGAGTCAGTTCCCCATAGTAGCAATACAAAACTGGCCTTTGATAACATGCAGGGAAAAGATGAGACCCCAACTATTTGGCTGAACAGGCTAAAAAGAAATTTCCAGCTGTATTCCAGTATAGATCCTGATAGCCCCGAGGGC
The DNA here is from genome assembly GCA_025960845.1 of Tachycineta bicolor. Lineage (NCBI taxonomy): Eukaryota > Metazoa > Chordata > Aves > Passeriformes > Hirundinidae > Tachycineta > Tachycineta bicolor. Next base: position 11,348 of record JANEHK010001264.1, on the reverse strand, counting down.
CAAGTATTACTAAAAACTCAGTTCGTCACCAAGTCATGGCCTGATATTAGGAGAAAATTAGAGAAAATAGAAGATTGGCAAGAAAAAGGAATAAACAAATTGTTAAGGGAAGCTTTAAGAGTTTATCTAAGGAGAGAGAAGGAAAAAACCAAAGCAAAAGCAAAAATAATGGTAGCCGTGGCTAAGGAAAGCATAGGGGCGATACCTAATCAAGGCCCCCCAAACAGAAGAAACATGAAGCTGGGGAAAGGAAAGAAGGAGACCTTCCACCCTGGGGAACTCCTAAGAGGCCAGGAGAGGATCAGAGATGTTTCTATTGGGGGGAAACTGGACACCTAAGGAGGGATTGTCAGAAGTTATCCTTTGATGAAGCAATGATAAAAGAACAGGATGCCCTAGAGAAGCTGTTAAAGGGGGAAGATAATGATGATTAGGGGTGTCATGGGCTCTATACACTAGGGGACCCCATGTACCACCAAGAAGAGTCCATAGTAAATTTTGAAGTGGGTCCCCAACATGAAGAGTTTGAATTTTTAGTAGATACTGGAGCAGACCGATCTAGTATTAAGAAGCTCCCAGTAGGAGTTAATATAGGGAAGAGAATATGTGAAGTGATGGGAGCAGAAGAGAAACCATTTAAAGCATCAGTCATAGAAGGTGTGGAAGTAAGAGGAAACTCACAGCAAATAATAAATAACTTCATTTACTTACCAGACCTAGAAAGTAATCTACTAGGAAGGGACTTGCAAGTCCAACTGAGAGTGGGGATTGTCCCAGAAGAGGGTAGGATGAAAGTAAAGATCATGAAATTGACCACTAAAGACCTAGAAGAAATAAACCCAGAGGTCTGGGCAGAAGAAGGGAAAAGTGGCCTACTTAACATTCCACCGATAAAAATAGAGATGCAAGCAGGAACCCCTCCAATTTGAGTAAAGCAATATCTGATATCTCTAGAGGGGAAGAAGGGGTTAGCTCTTATAATCGAACAATTGCTAAAGGAGGGCATTTTAGAACCATGCATGTCCCCCCATAATACCCCCATCCTAGCTGTAAAAAAGGCCGAAGGGAAATATCGATTGGTCCAAGATTTACGAGAAATCAACAAGAGAACTGTCACCAGACATCCTGTGGTCCCTAACCCATATACCCTTTTAAGTCAAATCCCCCGAGAGCATGCCTGGTTCACCATCATAGACTTAAAAGATGCATTTTGGGTATGCCCCTTAGCGAAAGAGAGCTGGGACTGGTTTGCATTCAAATGGGACCACCCCGAGACAAAGAGGAAGCAACAGTTGAGGTGGACACGCCTGCCACAAGGGTTCACTGAGTCGCCAAACCTATTTGGACAGGCCCTAGAGAAATTACTAGAACAATTCACCCCTGAGGGACAGGTGCAGGTTCTACAATATGTAGATGACCTATTGATATCCGGAGAGGACCAAATCAAAGAACTACAAGTATACAACTCCTAAATTTTCGAGGAAGAAAGGGGCTAAAGGTGTCCCAAAAGAAATTGCAATTTGTTAAATCAGAAGTAACTTATTTAGGGCACCTAATTGAAAAAGGATACAAAAGACTAAGCCCTGAGAGAATTGCAGGAATAATGTCAATATCCGCCCCAAAAACTAAAAAGGATGTAAGAAAACTCCTAGGCCTCATTGGATACTGTAGGCTATGGTTAGATAAATACACCCAAAGTGTAAAATTCCTCTATAGTAAATTAACCAACCCAGAGCCCATAGAATGGACAGAGGAAGATGAAAACCAACTAAAAGAATTAAAAGACAAACTGTCTACGACACCTGTCTTAAGTTTGCCAGATCTGAAAAAAGAATTTGATCTATTTGTAAATATAGAAGGGGGAGTTGCCTATGGGGTAGTGGCTCAAGAGTGGGGAAGATGTAAAAAGCGCATAGCCTTCCTCTCTAAGTTACTGGACCTGGTAGCCCGAGGATGGCCTACCTGCTTACAGGCCATAGCTGCTACTGTAATGCTAATAATAGAAGAGACTCAAAAGCTAACCTTACAGGGGAAAATACGAGTCCACACACCTCATGATTTAAAAAACTGTTTTGGGCCAAAAGGCCCCAGGATGGGTAACAGATTCTCAAATACTTAAATACGAGATCACCTTGATGAACTCTGAAAATTTAAGTCTAACAACCTCCAAGAATTTAAATCCAGCACAGTTTCTCTCCGGAGAACCTCCTCCAGAACTAGAACATAAATGTCTGGAACTTCTAAGTTTCCAAACAAAAGTGAGGGAAGACCTGGAGAGTATACCCTTACCATATGGGAGAAAACTGTTCACGGACAGGTCCTCAAAAGTAATAGAAGGGAAAAGGGTCTGTGGATATGCTCTTGTAGAAGGATTAACTATGGAAAGCATCAGGGTCATTGAAAAGGGAAAGTTACCTTCGAATTGGTCAGCTCAGCTCTGTGAAATCTATGCAGTAAAAAGGGGATTAGACTTATTAGAAGAGGACCGAGGAACTATTTACACAGATTCGAAATACTCTTTTGGAACAGTCCATACCTTTGGGAAAATCTGGGAAGAGCGAGGATACCTGAATTCAAAAGGAAAAGACCTGGTACATAAAGAAATAATAAAATCAGTATTAACATCCCTACTGAAGCCCATAGAGATAACCATAGTACATGTAAAGGGACACCAAAAGGGGGACACCTTTGAAGGGAAAGGAAATCAATTGGCAAACCAAGAAGCAAAAAGGGCAGCTCAAAATTCAGGAGAACCAATTAAGATCCTAGTGTTAAACAAAATTTCAGAGGAAAAAGAAAGAGGAGAGGAGCCAGAATATGATAAAAGAGAGTTAAAAGTCATCAAAGAACTAAAAATGCAACGGGGAAAGCATGGGGAGTGGTTAACTCCTGATGGCAGGAAGTTTCTGAATAAGCCCCTAGCCAGGAAAATGACAACTGAAATCCATGAATTAACCCACTGGGGAGCCCAGGGATTGTGTGACCATTTCCTAAGAGAAAATCTCTGTGTAGGAGTGTATGACCTAGCAAAAGCTATAACCCAGGGATGTGTTGTTTGTCAAAAGACCAACCAACATGTAATGAGAAAAGCCACACCTGGAGGGAGAGAATTAGCTCTAAGACCATTCCAAAGTATTCAAGTAGACTTCACTGAGATGCTCCAGGTCCAAAACTATAAATATCTTTTAGCAATGGTTGATCATCTCACCCATTGGGTGGAGGCATTTCCCACAAGAAGGGAAACAGCAGAGGTGGTAGTGAAAATTATTCTCGAACACGTAATCCCTCAGTATGGGTTAGTAAATAACATCGACTCAGATAGGGGACCCCACTTTACTACCCAAATTTTGCAGAAAACAGTTGAAGCATTAGGAATAAAATGGAGACTTCACACCCCTGGCACCCCCAGAGTTCAGGGAGAGTGGAAAGAATGAATAAGACCCTTAAGAATGTATTAACCAAACTGATTGAAGAAACCCAACTAAATTGGCTCAAGTGCTTACCCCTAGCCCTTCTGAGAATCAGAACAAGGCCCTGATCAGACATAGGGGTTTCCCCCTACGAAATGATGTTCGGGCTTCCCTTTTTACTAACCCCTTACAGTACTGGAAGTTACCTAGAAGGAGAAACCGCAGCTCAGAGATATTTACAAACAATTGGAAAAACATTAGAAGATCTCAGGAAAAAAGGATATATTCCCCAAACTTCTCCCCTTGACTCGAATGCACACCAAATTAATCCTGGGGTTTGGGTATTAATTAAGTCCTGGAGTAATACCCCATTAACCCCAAAATCTGAAGGTCCCTTCCAGGTACTCCTCACTACCCACACTGCAGTTCGGACACAGGAAAAAGGCTGGACACATATCACCCGGGTAAAAGGACCTGTGTCACCCCCAAGCAAGCCATCAAGCCCAGACCTTCCAAATAACCCTTCTGAGTGGACTGTAACGCCACAACCAGGTTCACTGAAAATAACCCTCAGGAGAAAACCAAAGACTCAGTAGAGGACTAAAACAATTCAGTTGACTATCAACGACATTTAAGCACTGTGGTTGAAAGTTTGTCTGAGCATTGTAAGTTGGTATGAGTTGTAGTGTTAGTGCTATAATAGAAACTAAGTAGTAATTTTTAACATTGCTATAATAAGAGTTTAGTTGTTATTAAATAATTGGTATAAGTTTTTAAATAAACAGTTAAAAGTTGAAATATTGATATAAATCTCTCTCTCATAGAGCACGCCCCGGGAAGACTAATATTAAAAAAAAAAAAAAAAAAAAAAATTAACAACCAAGTGGGGACAGATAAAGAACTCTGAGGACTAAACCTGGAGAGCCCTGAAACCCAAGAGGCAAGGCCAGGTGAGACCAAGGAAACCCCGAGGCAGGATGGGGATGGTTCATACTGGACTCTTGGGATGACTGATGATAGTCCTGATGATTAGTGGACACACAGAAGAAGCCTGTTCAAAATGTTATTCTCCCATCTATGAAGGTGAGAATCTACAGTCTCTGATCAGAGTTCATACCAATGTAAACCTCACTTGTTTTGACATCACTCAACTTTCTGCATGTCAGGAAGAAGGTAAGCAATATTAGATTGCCAGAAACGCTGCTACATTTAAGCAGTGTCTAACTGGGGAGTGCCCTATGAGAGAATGGTTTTGTTTAGAAGAAATAAACAATTTGAAGGGAGTTGTAGACCTTGTGAAAGAAAAACCATTAACCATGAAAAGAGCTGAAATAAGTGAACCCCTCAGCAAGAATCTCTTCATTGACATGGTTGAGAAAATACGTCATGAGTTGAACATCACTAATTGTTGGATTTGCGGGAGCACCCAAATGTCAGATGTGTGGCCCTGGGAAGGGATAAGTCTACCACCTCTAGACATCCTGAGGTGGAAAGTAAAGAAACAAGAACCCCCGCGTAACGGGAAAGGAAGAAAGAACAATGGGATCTGAAATCCAAAATAATAGGAGAGGAGTGCATAAAAAGGACAGGAGAACGATACAAAACCTTTGTGGGGAAGAAGGCATGTGAAAGGTCCTTGATAATAAAAGAATTGACTCAGGAATGGAGGGAACTGGACACTTATTGGTCAATTGGGAATTGGCCCTTGGTAATTGGTCAATTGGGTGCATTCATAATGAGGGATATCAAATACATCAGTGTACTGACAGAGGGATTGACCCCTTTTGGGGAATTAGGGAAATATCTAAATATTGGGAACACCCTTTTGATACTCAAAACACCTCACAGAAAGCTCCCGAGCATTTGTTTTGGATATGCAGGGATAAAGCTTACACACATCTCCCAGGAGATTGGGCGGGTAGTTGCACCATGGGTATTATTAAACCTGCCTTCTTTTTGTTACCATGTGAATCTGGAAGCAATTTAGGAGTGCCACTATATGACAACCTAAAAAAGAGCAGCAGACCAAAGCGAACGGTAATTGATATGGGTAGCACCCAAACTTGGAAGGGTAAAATCTGGACTCCTGAAGAAATAATAAAAACATACGGGCCAGCAACTTGGGCTCAGGATGGGTCTTGGGGGTACTGGACTCCCATCTAAATGCTAAACCGAATTATCAGGCTGCAAGCAGTACTAGAAGTAATATCAAGTAAGATAGCCTTAGCCCTAGATCACATCAGTCATCAATTAGCCCAAACAAGAGCAGTGGTATAGTAAACACGATCAGCTGTGGACTACTTATTAGCAAACAAGGGTAGCATATGCCACAAGTTTAATTCATCAGAGTGCTGCCTCGAAATAGATGACAAAAGTGAAGTGATTCGGAATATCTCCAAAGAAATCAGGAAGGTTGCATATGTAGGTAATCAAGAGTGGACACCTCTAATTAATATGGGTTGGTGGTACAACTTTTGGTCTCTGAAAGGGGCTTGGTGGAAAAAGATAGGATTCATAGCTCTGGGTGCGCTTGCAAGCCTCCTTCTTATCCCCTGCATACTACCTTGCCTAATCCGAACTATAACCTCCGCAGTACAAGCAAGTCTCCAGATTTCCAAAATTAATGCCAAAAAGCCCACACATATGTTAAAGCTAACATCTGACTCAAAAGAACTCAGTACCGCAGAACAGATATATAACCAATATCAAGAACTAAGAAATGTGTATAACCACAAATAAGGAATTGATGTGAGCTAAAGCTCGATCAAAGAAAAAGAGGGGGGATTGAGAGAAATGAGAAATCTCAAGGTGCCAAGTTTATAAATTATCAACTATCTGGTTTGCCTATTGTCAGTTATTGGTTGTTTGTATCCTCTGTTTTGTGTATTGATGTTATCTGTTATCTGTATACGTTACCAGTTCTATGTATTAATGTTACCTGTTCTCTGTACCCCGAACCCCAGTTCTTTACTAAATGTTGTACTTCCCCAGTTTCTTCCCAGTTCTTGAGGCCTCAAACCCCTTACCTTATCCTGAGTTAAGTCCCTGTTGTTCCCCTAGAAGCCTAAGCCACCACTGCCTCGCCCGCTGCTCCCCATCTGCCCCTCATGACATCGACGCCGCCCGCTTTTTCCTCAGCTCCTCCCCACCTGCCTGTCAACTTGGAGGCCCCGCCCACTCCTCACCTGCCTCTGGCCTAACACCGCCCACTATGGAAATCAGGCAGGATGGAAGTGTGGTGGACACCAACGGCCCCTAAAAACAACGAGCCAGCATGAATTTCAGGAGAACGAAAGGCAGTGCCAGGTGAGGAAAGAGCTCAAGTATCTGCAAACACCTTCCAGCTATTTTCCAGAATCTCATCATAATCTATGAGACCCTTGCTGAGAGATGCCCCTGGACCTGAGGAGCCTAAAATGAGATCTAGGGGACTGCTGTGAGGCAAGGTTCCTGACTCTGTGGGTACACAGCAGAGTCGTTAAGGACTTCATCCTCAGCGGTGTCCAGTGGAAGCAGAGATGGCATAGGTACTTCTGAGCCTTTCCTCCAAAAAGAGCTGAAATAAAGATATTAAAGGAGTTAAACTGATCTCCTCCCCGATTTATTTCTAACCCTGGGGCTGCCTCTGCCTGGCTCAGGGGCTGCATTGTCAGCCCAGAGGCACCTGGGGATTGCCCAGTACCAGCACAGCTGGGAGGGAAACCCGGGAATGGGGGGAACAGAAACGGGCAGTGCAAGAGCTGGGGGTGCTCCAGAAGCCTGGAGATGTTGGGAGCATGGACAAGGGGGACCCATGAATACCCCAGGCCCCTGAAAGAGGGACCCTGAAAACTGCTGACACCTGGGATGCCTGTGATGCCAAACTGGTGATCCCAGTGAAGAGGAACCTCCTGGATTCCCAGGAGGCACAGCAGCCCAGAGAGCAGGAACACAGATACAAACTAGATTCACAGCAACCCAGACAGGGGGGCCTCTAAGACCTCAAAGGGGAGGGACCAGTGAGGAGAAACTCATGGGTGGGTGTTTTTTCTGAATCTTGGTAATTTGTGTATTTTGATGGATTGAATCTTCGTGTTTTGAAGGTTTTTATAGGCACCAGATGCCTGGTGACTTCTAGAGATGGACTTGGGCAGACCCCCTAACCCAATGTGCCCATACATTGTATTTTTCCCTAAACCAGGATCTCTCATTCCCAAACCTTGGCCAGATGGAGGGAGAGGCTGGGAGGAAGAGGAAGATGCCACAGAACAGCCAGGCAGGTGAGGAGGAAGTCAGTGCCCCTTTCCCCCTCTCCCCTGCTCCATCTCCCAGCCCAGCATGGCCCCTGGCTGCAGGACAACCCCACTGCCAATGCCGTCCTGCCAGGGATGCACTGGGGGAAATCTCCTTCCCCTTCCCTGTGGCACGGAGGCAAACCCCATCCTGTCCTTCTCCTTCCTCCCCCAGACAAGGAGCTGAGGAAGGAGACCAGGGAGGAGAAATCCACGCAGCAGAACCTCATGAAAGAGGCCATTTTGAGTGGCTCCACAGTGCAGGAATCCAAAAGGGAGGAAAAACCCCGGAGATCCTACACAAGGAGGGGCTCCAAACCCATCCCAGGGTGCTCTGAGGAGGAAAGACCCACCCTGTGCCAGGAAGGTGGACAGAGCTTCAGCCAGGGCTCTGAGCAGGTGGTCCCTGAGCAACCTCATGATGGGGAGAAGCCCCACAAGTGCTTTGAGAGTGGGAAGAGTTTCAGCTGGAACTCCCTCCTGATCAAACACCAGCGGATCCACGCTGGGGAGAGGCCCTACTGTCCCAAGTGCAGGAAGAGGTTTCAGACCAGCTCCAACTTCCTATGCCACCAGCACATTCACACATAGGAGAGTTCCTTCCGCTGCCCCGAATGCAGGAAGGGCTTCAAGCACAACTTCACCCTCATCAGGCACCGGCGCATCCACACTGGGGAGAGGCCCTACGAGTGTGGGGAATGTGGGATGAGCTTCAGCAGAAACTCCCTCCTGATCTGCCACCAGAGGATCCACACCAGGGAATGGCCCTACGAGTGTGAACAATGTGGGAAGAGCTTCATCCAGCGCTCCCACTTGATCTGCCACCAGGACATCCATGCTGAGGAAAGGCCATACAGGTGTGGGGAATGTGGAAGGGCTTCAACCAGATGTCCCAATTGATCATCCACTAAGTGATCCACACTGGGGAGAGGCCCTATGAGTGTCCCCAGGGTGGGAAGAACTTTACCCAGAGCTCTGACTTGAGCCAACACCAACGGAAGCACCAGTAAGGGAGGCCCTGTGAGTGCTCTGACTGTGGGAAGAGCTTCCTGCACTGCTCCAACTCCATCCCCATCAGAGGACACCGTTGGGAAGAGACCTGGTTACCCACAGTCCCCATGATCCACATTGGGAAGGGACTGGTGGTTCTTTTATTTTGTTATAATTATCTTTTGATTCAGCTTCATCCCTTTAAAACACACTAAAATGAGGTAAAAAATCAATAAATTTATCAGAGGCATCTAAAGCTTCATTTTTTACTAGTGTTTTTGGGGAATCTGGGTTTCGTGGAGATCCTGGGGAGGATGTGTGGTTTGGGGAGTATTATCGTAGTTATCTCTATTCCTTGGCGCTCCAAAATATGAGAGGGATTGATCTCTCAGCTCAAAACCACTCAGTGCCACTGAAAACTACTCAGTCCCTCCCTAAAATACTCGATTCCACATCCCTTCAGTGTGGAATGGGTTTGGAAGGGGGTTGGGTGAAGTGTTCTGCAAATCAGGAGTGGTGAGATGGGCATTGGGTGGGGTAGGATTGGTGGGATGGGGATTGGGAGGGGTGGGTTGGGGGAAATAGAGCTTGGGAAGTGGTCTTGATGTCCAGGAGAGGTGGGATAGGTTTGGGTGGGGATTTGGAGCATGTGCTGAAGTCTGGAATGAGATGGCAGAAGGCTGGGGATGATGGAGATGGAACCCTTTCCCGAGGGAGTTTTTGGGTATTCCACGTTCTTGAAGGGATTTTGGTACATCCCAAATTTCTGAGGTGGTTTGGGGATGGTCACTGCCCCAGCCCCAGCCACTGCAGCCTCTGGTCCTGACCCAAAGTGGCTGCCAAGCCCCTGGCACCCTGAAAACCCCACCTGAGAGAGGGACCAGAGCAGGTGAGGCTGTGACACGGCTGTGACACTGACACGTCTCACAGCCTCCGAGCTCAAAGCAGCTGAGATGGCGCTGGATCCAAGGTCTTGACTTGTGGATCTCTCCCTCTCTCTTCTCCTGACTTCCCCTTCTCAAAATCTGGAACTTGAAGTTGTAGGGTTTAGAGTTTTCTGAGTCAGTGGTTTGTGAAGTGCCTTTCCATAATTCCAGGTTTAATAGAAGTTATAAGCTATGTTATATACTATTCCTCTGCAAATGGTTGAGTCATAGTTTCTAAGTTCGGATAAATACTGTCAAGTGCTGTTCTTTTGCTAAATTATGAAGTTGAAGGTGCAAGTTCAGGTTCGGGTATAAGTCAAGTCCTGTTAAGTTGGAGCTCTGTGACGCTTTTAGGCCGTGTTCCTTTGATCCTTGCCCTCACTGTCCTCTTGTCACACACACAGGGACAGTCCTAGGTTTGTTTCTGGTTTGATTGCCTGGATTCTGTTTGGTTCTGTTGTTGCTTTCCTTCCTTGCTGTGCCTGAAGTGTCCAGTCAGGGATAGAGTGACTCTTGCAAGGAACTTTGTCATGCCTCACCACCTGTGCTCCTAACTGGTGATTTTTGTCAAATATGCTAATCTGCTGTATTCATAGAACTGTATTCACCCTTTGGGGGGCTGGGCATTTTGTGGACATTTTCCATATCTGCCCCTTGGAGGCCTCCAATAAAGATCAGCCTTTCTACTACCTCCTCTATAATATTATCTCTAAAAGGGGGTTGCTTTTCTCCTCTTGTTTTTTTTCTCCTTTGGCACTGTGACTAGGGCTTGCTGGCTTGCTTCTCTGCTCCTCTGCCACTTGGGAGAGGAAAAATCCTCTGCACTTGGTAGGCTCCTACAAGTCTCATTCCTCAAACCTGTCCTGGGGGTGGATCAGGGATGGAGTATCTCATGATCATTTGTGCTTAGTGAGTGGAAAACTTCTGTTATCATGATGTTGTTAGTTCTGCTCCATTTTCTATGTATTTTATAGTAAAGAACTGTTATTCATTTTCCCACAGTTTTGCTCGGGAGCCCTGTAATTTTGGAATTTCATCCAAGGGGATCATGAGGACACTTTTAGGTCTCATGGAACCAAGGGGCCAGTGTGATTATGAGAGGTCCCGTGGATCCAAGGAGACCATTGTGCTCCTGCAGGACCCCATGGAATCCTGGATTCCATTGTGACACTGCTGGACACCGTGGAACCAAGGACTCCTGTGACACTGAGGAACCTCATGGAAACAAGGGGACATGGAACAGGTCTGGCTGGCCTGGCCTCCCAGGGGCTGCCTGACAGCTCCAGCTGACTGTGGAAGGTCAGGGGTCACTTCTCATCTGCAGCTCTGGGGCTCCGTGCTTACCTTCCTGTGGAAAAGAACTGTCCTTCTCTTCCAGGGACCCATGGCCGAAATTGGGATTTGGGTTCTCTAGAATTCTGTATATCCAAGGATTACTTCCAGCCAAAAGCTGCCAGGAGAGAAAAGTCTGTCTGGCTTGACCTCCTGGGGGCCACATCTGGCCACCAGATTGCCTCTGGTGATCTACCTCCAAAACACTGGGGCTCCATGCTCCATGCTTCCTATGGAAAAGGACAGTCCTTCTCATCCATGAGCCCAGGGTCAACTTTGGGATTTTACCCCCCAGATTATATCCAAGGATTGTTCGTAGGGAAGAGCTGCAAGGACAGACAAGTCCTGCTGACCTTGGCCTCCTGGAGGCCACCTCTGATCTGCCTTTGAAACACTGGGGCTCCATCCTTTCCTTACTA
>JANEHK010001263.1:0-13811 GCA_025960845.1 Tachycineta bicolor | reverse complement strand
ATCACCAACCTCATCATCAAAAATTTCCTCCTTATCTCCCCTTATCTGAACCTCCCTTCCTTTAGTTTAAAACCACCACCCTTTGTCCTGTTGGGACAGACTTGACTAAAACCTTTGTCCACCTTTGCATTTCCAATCAGCCAGGTTTCCATGGCAATTCCATGACAGGTGACACCGGTATGGTGTCCCAGTGAGGGCTGCCATGGAAGAATGGGGCATCACACAATGATCAATATGATCACACAGCTGTTTATTTCAACATAACACTCTCTTTTATGCAGTTTTTAGCCTTAATCACACATTTCATGCTACTTTACAATTGGTTGCACCCTAAAAGCAAGTGTTAGCCCTTTAACCCCTGTTGGTTGATTGTTCTTGCATATGCAGCAGATTACACAGTCCTTTTTTCTGGCTCTCATCCAGTTCTCATATACTGGAGTTGTTTACCATCTTTTGCTTCTTACATGACTTCTGCATCCTTGAAATGGTTACAAGCCTATGCTTCCAGATAAACTGAATTGTTCACATGTCCCCATTTTTGGAGGAACTCATCCTCCACACGTTCCCCTTATCTTTTTTGAGAAATCCAGACTTGTTTTACAGCATTTTCAGCCAACTTAACCACACATTTTAGTACACATGGCAACACCACAAGAATAATTAAAAATACAATCATGACTACAACTCCCATTTTTACTAATTCGAGTAGCCAGCCAGTGATATCTAACTTTACTAGCCATGAGGTAAATGGAGATGTATTAACTGTTAGCCTTTTCATTGAGTCGTTGAAAACCGACATAATCGCAGACAAAGACCCTCTGATTAATTAAAGTTAGAAAGTGGTATGTTTATTCACCGGCGGGCGGCACGGGAGTCATCTCCAAAAGGCGTGGCCACCCCAAACAAGGCTCTTTGCTTTCTATTTATTTTCCAAGATCTTACCTACAATACATATGCATAACCCCAGCACCTCCCATCCCCGCTCTGTATTAAAATGAGGCTATCAGTCCTTCATGCGTGCACAGTTCTTCTCTTGAATTGGGTTGGTGGTCTCAAATTGGGTCAGTGGTCTCAAACTGGGTCAGTGGTCTCAAAGGATGAAGTCAGAGTCTTCATCAGGTCTCTGTGACCCTCTGGAACGATCCAAGGTCCCCTGCTTTGTGACTGATTGATACCAAGTCGAGGTGCTGGCCATTGTTCTTACTGGTTTCAAGCTGTTCTTATGATGGTTCCCTTACTCCACTTTTTCTATAAACCAGCTCATAATATAACAGTTAGCTCTAGCTTGGGCATCTAATAATCATTAACCTACCATTACTAACCTAACTTACATCTTGATCAATATAAATTGCTTCTAACCCTTAGCTAAAATCTTAACTCATTAAAATCATGTTTCCATGCCATTCACTTTTTACTTTTCACGTGCTTTCAAAATTTTCCCTTTTTTATTTTAAGCTTGCATTTCTGCAGTTTCTTGTCCACTCCTTTTTTTATTTCCCTTTCTTGCCTGATTGCAGCATTTGAATTGGAGTACATTTGGCAAGTGTTGGTCCTTTTCAATGCCCCACTTTTCATCTCAGTCCATTAGGTCTCAATAAATCTGGACCCAAATTTTCTCATTTTTTATATCAGCATTCTTTCTCATCATCTTTCCTCAGCATTTGTTAGACTTTCTTCCCTGGTTTTAAGATTTCATTCCCTTACCAAAAAGGAGGACTTTTCCGAAGGGAATGAAATCTTGCGATTTCAATGAAGATTATCTGGGCGAGCTTTTGTGCCTTTGCTCGCACTTCTTGTCATACCATTCATTTTTTGCTTTTCACATCATTTCAACATTTTCCCTTTTTCATTTTAAGCTTGCATTTCTTCAATTTCTTTTTCTCTTCTTCTTTTATTTCCACTTCTTGCCTGATGCTAGCATTTGAATTGGAGTACATTTGGCAAGTGTTGGTCCTTTTCAGTGTGCCTCATTTCAGCTCAGTCCATTTGGTCTCTATCATTCCATTTCCAAATTTTCTCAGTTGTTTTTTATTCGCACTGTTTCTCATCATATCTCCTCTCCTGAGCATTTGTTAGACTTTGTTCCCTGTTTTCAAGATTTCATTCTCCTTGCCCAAAAGGAAGAACTTGCTCTGGGGAAAGGGAATGAAATCTTGCAATTCCAGTGAAGATTAACTGGGCAAGTCTCTGTCTCTTTCCCTGATCTTCTTTTCACCATATTCACTTTTCTCTTTTCTCATGCTTTCAAAATTTTCACTTTTTCATTTTAACCTTGCATTTCTTCAATTTCTTTTCTTCTCCTTCCTTTATTTCCATTTCTTGCTTGATTGCACCATTTGAATTGGAGTACATTTGGCAAGTGTTGGTCCTTTTCACTGCCCCTCCATTCATCTCAGTCCATTTGGTCTCATTCACTTTGCTTACAAATTTTCTCGGTACTCATCATTCGCACTCTTTATCACCATATCTCCTTTGCTGACCATTTTTAAAGTTTTCTTCTGTTTTTTCAAGATTTCCAGGAAGATAACTTGGAGAAGCTTCAGTCTTTTTCACTGCACTTCTTGTCATCCTATCCGATTTTGGCTTATCATGTGCTTTCAAAAAAAATTTTTTTTTTCATTTTAACCTTGCTTTTCTTCAGTTTCTAATCTTCTCCTTCCATTATTTCAATTTCTTGACTGATGTCAGAATTTGAATTGGAGTAACTTTGATAAGTGTTGGTCCTTTTCAGTGCCTCTCATTTTATCTCAGTCTGTTTGGTCTCTATCACTCCGGTCCCAAATTTTCTCGGTAGTCTTCATTTGCGCAGTTTCATCGTATATAATTTTCTGAGCATTTGTTCAACTTTGTTCTCTATATTAAAGATTTCATTCCCTTTCCCAAAAGGAAGACTTTCCTCTCAGATACAGAATGAAATCTTGCCATTTCAATGAAGATTAATTGCCAAGCTTCCGTCCCTTTCCCAGCACTTTATGTCATCCCATCCACTTTTTACTTTTCACGTTCTGTGTGAATTTTCCCTTTTTAATTTTAAGCTTGCTTTTTTATCAATTTCTTTTCTTCTCTTTCTTTTTTAACAGGCAAGAATTTACCTTTCTTGCCTGATTGCAGCATTTGAATTGGAGTACTTTTGGGAAATGTTGGTCCTTTTCACTGCCCCTCATTTCACCTCAGTCCATTTGGTTTCAGTTATTCCGGTTCCAAATTTTCCCATAGTTTTCATTCACACTGCTTTGCAGCATATCTCATTTCCTGAGCATTTATTAGACATTGTTCTCTTTTTTCAAGATTTCAATGAAGATGACTTGGGCAAGCTTCTGTCCCTTTCCCTGTACTTCTTGTCATCCCATTCACTATTTGTTTTTACGTGCTTTCAAAATATTCCCTTTTTCAATTTATGTTTGAATTTCTTCTACATCTTTTCCTCTTCTTCCTTTTGGTCCTTTTCACTGCCCCTCATTTCATCATCCCTATCTCTCCCACCTATCACAAAATCCCTCAGATTTTAATCCTCACTTTACATTGGAGCTTGCCAGGGCCCCACCGCCCTCCCAGGGAACAAGTCCATCCCCACATCCCAGCTCACCCTGGCCCCAAGCAGTGTCCAGCCATGGCCTGTGTCCTGGTGCTGCAGGCCCTTGGCAAGAGTCTCTCCCAGCCAGCAATTCCTGCTCTTCCCTGCTCTGGGGCAGCAGCTGCAAGTTCATTTGCTCCCTGGGCCACTGGCCCAGCCCCAAGCCAGGGCTGGGACCTTTCCCCAGAGCTCTGTGGCCACTGCAATGCTCACAGCTCTGAGCCTGCTGCAGCTCCAGGAGCCTTTGGACACCACTCCCGAGAATGCTCAGGATGCCACTGTTGTGCTGTCTGTGCAGGGCCAGGGCCTGCACTCCATGATCCCGCTGCCTCTTATTACGATCTGCTCATACAAGCAGGGGTCATAATGGTTTGTTTACTGATCTCAGAGTGCAAAACACAGCACAGAGGGGATTTCAGTATGAATCAGAACAAATACACTTTTTATTGATTGACCATAGCAAGTGTGATAGAGGGATTAGGAGTGAGACAAAGAGATAGAGAAAGTGAGAGAGGAAAAGGGGATATAGCTACCAAACGTGGAGATGAAATCCTGGTGTTCCGGTTGATGAGTGTGCCTTTCACGCTGGGGAGAGTCTCTTTTAAAATCTCTGGTTTATATACAAATAAGTCTATTGAAGCCACCAAGGGGGAACAGGTAGTCCATGATCTCAGCAGTAAGTGAGAGCCGCTGTCTTCTTGGTTCAACGACCACGCGTGCAGGCAAACGTCTCGCTTTGGTTAAGTCAGCCCCACTCCCTGTACTAGGGTTGTAGGGGTCTCATGTCTCAGTCCTTGAGAGGGGGCTTAGATCTCCATCGGTCACTGTGGCTGTGGAGCAGATCAAGGATCTTCTGTGGAGAACCACCAAAGTTACCCCAGAAAGTCCACTTGGCCAAGAGGTGGGGAAATTGTCATGAAGCAAAGACCGTGAAGCAGGTAGAAATGTCAGGTACAGAACTGCCATTACACTGCTCAAAGTAAGTGTACCGTGGTGTGGTGACACAGGAAAATGCACCTGTGGACAATTGGCAAGCATCCACCTCGAGCAGGCCAGAACAGCAATGGGGTCTTCAGGGTCCTTATGACGATCATGAGGCAGATGAGGGGAACTTCAGACCGACTCTTACACCACCCCACGACTCATGATTGTCTTTAAGGGATCTTCATTGTGTCCTTGCAAAGTCTTCAGGACTCGTCAGCGTTGGTAGTATATACCGAAGAACAGAGACAGTATGTAGGGAGAGATAGAGAAAGAAGGGAAAGGAAAAGTAGAAAAGGAAAAGGAAACAATAAACAAATATCTAATTATTAAACAGATCATAAATAATTGAAATAATAATAATAATAATCTGTGTTAATTAAAATAATTCTTTCAAAACAAATCACAAATAATCAAAAGTTTTTTTCACAAGATTACTAAAGGAAATAATTTCAAAACATACATTCAAATTTTATAATCGCCTTGTGTCAATAGCCTTGGGGATGTCCATAGGGGAGAGGACATCTGCCAGGTTATGAGCATTAATTATGGATGTCAAATGTGTTAACCGTTTCACCATTCTCCTGTTCATCATGAATAAAATTACTGATAAAAGAAAACCAATTAAAACTAAAATCAAAAGGACAATGATGGGATGACACCATTTGTTCAAAGCACTTGTGGCAGTAGATGACCACCCAAAAAGAGTATCCCACCTCCTGTGCTCGACATCTTTCCTTACCCTTTCTATAACACGATGTAGTTCTTTCACATTATGATGAACAGTTACCTGGGTTTTCAGTCCGTCTTTCTTGATCTTTTCCAAAATTTCTCGTAAGTCCTGATGAAGCAACAATTGCTATACCAAAGTAAGGTTCCTTCCAATGGCAGTAGGTGATAGTTTGTGAATCAGTGTGTAATTTGATTGCAAAAGGTAATGAGAGCTTTATAAGAAAAATTGCATCTTGTGATTTTAGTAAAATTGCAAGCACAAAAATTTGATTTTTAGTATCTACTACTACATTTTCGACAAATACCGTATCACAAGTAGTTCTAAAGCATGCACAACCATTACCTATATATATATATAAGGACTGTTTCAGGGGCCTCGTTAGGATGAATTTCAAAATGACAGATATTTTGCTCAGTGTCCAGACAAATATCATGAGCTATAACTGCATTACTTTCACAGATAAACCCTTGTTGTTCTCGGACAATACAGGATTCTAAGTTAACAGTTTGCCATTTCTCACCAATATGATGGGTCCATTCCCTGGCTCCTTCTCTGAAGGGTAGAGAATAGCTCCATCATGATTCGATCCTAATGCAATCATAGGGAATATCAAATGCACTGAGGCATTACATATAGTTAACACAAAAGCTGTGGCTGTGTTTGTAATGGGATTATAAGTAAAACTCACTAAGTTCCACCAGTATTGGAATTCTTTTTCAAAATCAGTGGCATTGTCCCAAATCATTTTCCAAATTTCAGTAGGAAAAGTGCCTTCTTCACCTTCTCTTATAAAAGAGGCAGCAACCGACTGCATCCACAGTTGAGCCTGGGTACAGCTGAGGGCCAAAGAAACATTGTTTGTGTAGCACTGAGTGCATCAATTACCAGTTTACGGTCATTCACACTTAACCTTTTCCCAATTTGGTAATATGTTTGATAACAACCACTGATGTGTTCCCAAAGCCAAGAAGGACAACTGTAGTGGTTGTTGTAATTTAGTCAGGTCTCTAGTGGTGGCAGCCAATTTATTCAGTATTACTTCTGAATCAATACTATTTAGAATTCCCAATCCTGTTCCCATAACACCAGTTATGTCTCCTTGCTGGCTTGAAGGCAAAACCAGCAAGAGACTCCAAGTCAGGAAAAAACCCAATTTAATAAGAAAGAAAAAAAAAGGTAAAATAAAATAAAATAAAACACATGCAATAGTACAAAAGATCACTGACAGATTCAGAATAAAACCTGAAACCGTGGTGGTAGCAGTCTCCAGATGAAGTGGTCTGGTTGAAGCAGTGATCCCACAGGAAGGTCTGGTAGCTCTTGTCCTCTGGGAATCCAGTGGGTAAGGCTGCCTGTGCTGTCCCAAATCCCAGATTCTATCCAGGTGGGAATGCTTGGCTCCTCCTCCTGGGCACAGCATCTCACAATGGGCTGATATCATTTTATCAGTCATGCAATGGGTCCTTGACTGCTCATTAAACAGAGATAGCTCCTGGAGGGAGTTATCTATGAGTCATGCAGCAGGGCATTGATGGGCCATTAACAGAACAGAGTCTGGAGGCCGGGGGCAAGGGAAACACTGCACAATTTAGTTTCAACATTTCATGTAGATGGTGATAGAATACATACTTTGGGCACATCTTACATTGTAACCTAAGACAGTCTCTAAGCTTCTGCTTTTTAAAAGAGTTCCACTTTCGCAACCAGGTTGTCCAGCCTTCAAAGGAAGTCTGCAAGAAAGGTGAACAAGCTGGCTGAATTTCTGAGACATTATTTTGCATCAGCAATTTGGCTTGCTTAAGAGACCATGCCGGACTGAACAGTATTTGTTGTTGTCCTGTCTTCCTAATTATATATGATCTGATTTCAGAAATTCTTGGGCTAAGCCTAACCAGTGGTTGGGTTGGAGTGATGGTAACATGAGCTGCAGTAAATTGGGCTATAATATTTATTTTAAATTTAAAAGAAAGCCCTTGAGTATTTTTGGCCCAAAGACAAACTACTTCTACAGTTTGTGCTAGTGTGAAATTGTGCCAACAATCCTGCATGCTTGGGTGTATGCAGACCTCTTTGTGCTTATATATTTGGTTTGTCAGAACACTGATGGAGGTTGCCTTCCTATAGGTGGTTCCATTAATCATTCGACACCCTATACTAATTTTATCTCCCACTATCCCTTGAAGCTGCCAAGTTTGTTGTTTTTCCCATTCCTGCCTAGTATATACCTGATTTTAATGCATAACAACAGCTGAGAGGTTTAAGTCTTTCACATTTCCCATGGAGGCAGTAAAATGAACAAAAGCTTGGGACCAGGGCCATTCAGTATCATATTGAAAAAAGGGGTTTTCAGTCTCTTTCACCTGTTGGGGGGTGACTACTGTACTCAGTGTGGGCTTTGTTATAGGGTTTATCTTAAATTTGTAAACTAGACCTTTAAAACCCAACGGATCTGTCAAGTTATTTTGCCAACTGCCTGTCACATGAGTTGGTTTGACAAATCCAAAACTATACCAGCAATCAGTTGGTTCATTATTACAATCCCTTGTAATTGCAATATTGTTGGTTCTGGGGCCTGAAGTGTAATTACCCACATACTCTTGACGGCAGCACAGGGTAAGGGGAATTTGTTTAGTACAATTCCACTTTTTTGTAGGGCACAGTTCTGCTGTAGGGATATACAAATAGTTTTTTTCCACCTGCTTCTAAAAAATTTCCAGGAATTGTAGTGGAGGAGGCTTTCTCATGGAGAGATCCTTCCACTTTTCTGCATGCTATCAGATTTACTTCACCCACTGTTCCACTTAGGGTTTTGATCATCAGAGGCTACCCATGCATATTTATTCAGAGGGCGTTTTAGTACTAGGGGTCTTTCCCCTGCAGGAGGAAGGTCCACCAGAACAGGTTGTCCAGGGTAATGTGCAGGATTCTTGGGATCATCAGGTCCCTGTAGTGAAGGAATTATGCTTGGAGCTGTTGGGCAATAAGCAGTAATTTTGGGACACCCGTTTAGTCCCCATCTACCATTCACTCCTTTAACTGCTTCCCATAACTGGACATCCCAATTTCCCTCCTGTGATTTCAGAAGTTGTTTCAAGAGACCATTGGTCCTTTCTAGGATCCCATTAGCTTGAGGGTAGTAAGGGGTGTGAAAAATCCATTTAATTCCTTCACTTTTTGCCCACTCCTGTACAAACTCTAGCAGTGAAGTGGGATCTCTTATCAGACTGCATTTCCTGAGGTTTTGGGGATGTTCCAAACCACTCCTGCAATGCTTTGACAGTATTATCTCCTGTGGCTCTTTTAAAAGCATTGGCCTGGACTAGCCCAGATGTAATCTCTACTCCTACCAGTACAAAGTGTTTACCTCCTGACTTCTTTAAGGGGCCGATATAATCCACCTGCCACGCATCCCACAAGCCTTTGCCTTCTCTTAAATGCAGAGGGTCATCTTCCATAGGGTATCTTCCCAGTCTTCTACAACATTGTTTGCAGGCAGATACACATGTTTTAAACATTTCCCTGGTGACAGGCCAACCCCGAGCATGAGCTTCCTTGTACAGATCTTTTGCACCTGTGTGCTCTCTTTTTACATGCAGCCATTCCAATAGTTGATCCCAGTCCTCTGTCATTTGTTCCTTCTTTAGGGGACTAAGTCTCGCTAACTCATCAGCTTTATTATTCCGTTCTCCTGCTGGATTTTCATCTGTTTGGTGAGAAGCTACCCACCCAATGGCAAAATTTCCTTGGCTTGCAATATTAAAAATTTCTTGCCATTTTTCCTTTTGCCAAACTGGAGTTCTGTTAACTTCCCAATCATTTTGTTGCCAAAATGGAAGCCACTCACTACATCCTTTGTACACGGCATAGGAGTCAGTGTAAATGCAGACAAGAGAGGTATTTTGTGCCTCATGTTGGAAAACACTCCAAACAGTGATCAGTTCCCCAACCTGAGCACTGCCTTCCCCTTCAGTAATAATTTGTTCACCAGAGGAAATGTGGAAGGCTGCTGCCCTGTATCTCCACACCTTTCCCTCCCGCCTAGCAGAGGCATCAGTGAACCAAGAATTTGTTGATTGTTCAGGGGAGAAAGGAGGGGCTACTTTAATCACAGGGGCAGTTTTTTCTTGGGTGTTGCCCAAGCTCTCAGTTTCTTGGATTACTAAGTTTTTTACATCTCCTTCTGTTACTGAGAAAATGTAACAGTAATGTTCAATCTGAGCATACCACTTTCTAACTGTGGCTCTCTGGGTGACCCCCTCAGGTGGAGGGGTCCCAGTCGTGACAGCTTTGATTACTTTGAAAGGACCCCTCAATGCAATTGGTTGTTGTCGAGTAATTTTTTCCACTTCTATGAGAGCTAAGCTAACCACAAACAACCCCTTTTCCCAGATGGTGTATCTTTCCTCAGCATCTTTGAAACCACGTGAATAAAAACCAACAGGCCTTCCTGGACCTTCAGGACCCGTTGCCATGTGTGTATGGATAACCCTGAGGAAGGGAATCACCATTCTTCCTGAAAGGGATCTGTAGGATGGATAGGGCCTAGTGCCTGATGAACTATTGCTTCAAAAATCAGCAATTGCATTGCTTCCTCCTGAGCAGGGGGACAATCCCATTTCACCTCATTCCTCAGCAAGTCATAAAGGGGCCTGGCAATTTTTGAGGAATCTGGAGTGTCTTCTCCAGAACACTAATAGTCCTAGAGGTTGCTTTCCTGGATTCAGGCATTTTAATCTGATCTAAAGAGGTTAGCGTATCCGGTGGAATACATGTCATAACTCCTTTCCACCAAATTCCCAAAAACTTCACTTCCTGAGAAGATTTTTGGATTTTTTCAGAGGGAATTTGCAAATTCAGACTTTCTAAATGGGAGATTATTTCCTGTTGGGTATCCCCCACTACTCCTATTTCATCCCCTCCCACCAGGATATCATCGATGTATTGGTAAACATCCACATTATCAGGTTTGGGTATTTTCTCTAATTCTATGGCTAAAGCAGGGTGAGCCATGGTGGGGGAATGTTTGTACCCTTGGGGAAGTCCAGTGAAAGTGTGTTGCTGTCCTTCCCTTGTTAAGGCAAAACGGTCCATGTCTTCTGGCTGTATCATAAAAAACATGCCTTTGACATTTATAGTTGGCATGATTGAGTGAGCCTTTTCCTGAACTGATGTTATTAATTCAGCTAAACTTGGAACTGCGTCTGTGAGAGGGTCTGTGTTGGCATTAAGCCTGTGAAAATCTACTGTTAGTTGCCACTTCCCATTAGGTTTTCGAACAGGCCACACTTGAGAGTTAAAAGGAGATGAATATTAACAATTACTCCTTGGTCTCACAAGTCCTGTATAACTGTTTTAATGCCTTCTTTGGCGCCAGAAGGTAGGGGGGATTGTTTCACATTAGTAGCTTTACTATAAGGTAGTGTGGGTGCTGTTTGAAGTAATCTAATGTTAATTGGCGGTGTACCAAATGACCACAAAAATCCCTCAGAATCTTCCCACTGCCTTCCAGCAAGAATATCCATCCCTAATAAGTTGTTTGGAATATCTCCAATTACCATTTTAACAACCAACTGATCCGCCTCTCCAGGAAGCAGAAGTTTTACTAAAGCCATATTCATAGATTCTGTAGTTCCTCGAGCATTAAGAACGCAACATTGTCTTTTTGTTGGAACAACTCCACACTTCTGGGTGTCCCTTTTTGTTAGTGCAGAGATTTGAGCCCCAGTGTCAACCAAAAAGGTTACAAATACTTGTTTGGGGTTTGTAATAGCTGTGATCAATATATCTCCTGATTTATTTTTAGTGAGCATTCTCAGATACATCCATACTCTGTTTCTTCACCCACTGTTAAGAAATGGAGAATTTAGTTTCCCTGGGGTGGTGTTTGTTTTGATTCACAACCTGAATTACCAGGGAGAGGCTGAGAGAGGGTTAGTTTTGGTTCACTGTCTGGATCTTGAGAAGGCAGAGGTGCACTGGGTTGAGTTGATAAGTTTTGCTTTCAAGAGTGCCAGTTAGTTATTATTTTTTGTAATTTTTTCAAGGGGCAAACCATCCATCACCTCTCTGGGGACCCCCTTTTTAACACCCAACAGCCACCAACGGTGGCGGTTAGAGATCTGTTTTCCCTTCTCTGAATTTTCACTGTGAGGGGTCCCAGTAAAACAAACACCTTTTATTTTTTCTGATTTCTCCTCCTGGGTTTGCACAGGCCCATATTGTCTATTGTAATTAATTAAATCTACGGCAACATCCCTCCATGTCCAAACTTTGCAGCTACTGGCAGGTGAGCTAGATTGAGAAGCTGGGGGCTGAGAGGGGGTTGAATATGGAGTAAACCCAGGATCGGTAGATTCAGTTTGGTTGCATGGGCTTCCAAGGACTCTTTCCAGCCTTTCCACAGGACCTAATGCCATTATGGTCTTTTGTAAAGTGATTGCTGTAGGTTTGAGTGATTCTGGAAGCCCTCGAATTAAAGGGGTCATCAGTTCTGGTTTCACTGGTAATTGCATTGGGGATTCAAAACCAGGAATAAATTTCTTTTCATGGATCATTTGCAGACAGCAGCTTTTTGAATGATTTCTAGGAGTTGGTCAGGGGTAGTAACTATGGCTAAGGTGTCTCCCCTTTCCAGAGGATTTATTCCCCCGGCCCAAAAAGCCGCGCGCTGTGTTAGGGACCAAGCATCACACTTATCACCTGTTGTTAAGAAAACTCCATGTCCCCAGTATCCATTAGCCTCGTGTTCAGTTAATTTAATTTGATCTCCACCAGTGAGGGACACTCGGAAGACATACTCTGTCTCTGATTCCTGTGGGAGGCGGCTGTATTCCTTTTTTAGCTTAGCCAATTCAGTAGCGCTGTATGGTATATGTTTGGTTGTGATATGTGGTTCAAAACCTTCATCATTTATGTAATTATATTCTGTTTTAACCAAGGGTCTCAAGTGAGGACAGCAGGTTTCCCTGCAGTATTTGACTGCTTCAAGTTCCTTATGGGGATAACTTGGTTTAACGTGAGGAGTTTCCTTCTCCTCGGTTTCCATAGAGGAATCAACATTATAGGAGTTTTTAACATGTTCCTCTCTAAGGGTGGCTCTCAGTGCATAGATCTCATTCCTTTCTTCATTTAATTGTTTTTGCAAAATTTCAACTAGGTTTTGAAGGGAGTCTATTATAGCTTTTTCCTCACTTCTTCGCTTAAAGCGACTTTCTACAGCTGCTGAAAGACAAGCTCCCAAAACTGAGCAGAGTATAGTTTTGTTTTTGCCCAGTTTAAATTTTGTTTCATGTTGTAAAGAGCATACTCTATCAATAATATTTTCCAAATTAAACCAATTACATTGTGCCCACTCTTCTCCACCCAGAGAAGGCTTGGCATTGTGTTTAGCAAGTAATGCATAAAATGCAGCTTTGTCTTTTGTACTAAGATTTTTAGTAATTTTGTGAAGGGATCAAAACCACAACAGGGAGGAAATACTTAGTTACACACACACACAGCTCGGCTGTGTCTCCCTTCACTTCCCTGAGTGGGTGAAGAGACAAAATCTGCCTGGGAGGCCCTGCTTAGTTTCTTCAGGTTGTCCCTTCCTTCCCAGACAGTCCAGAGACACACAAACAGAAAAACAGTTTCCCCTTTTTGCACTAAGAGATCTTTTGTGAAATTCTGAAGACAGAACCCTCAATTGAGTATGGGGGTGCTTATCACCTAGGTGTGTGCAGTTTGCGGGAAATTCGAGTCGCCCCCCTTGCTTTCTAGATCTGTTCAACCCTTTCAGGAATGACAGGCTAGGTGCGGCTGGAGCGAAACGTCCTTCCCCTATTACAGACTGCACACAACCCTGCAAACCCCTCCGTCTATCAGAATCCTGTCTGTGACGCCAATTTAATGTCACGATCTGCTCGTACAAGCGGGGGTCGTGATGGTTCGTTTACTGATCTCAGAGTGCAAAACACAACACAGAGGGGATTTCAACGTTAAAACAAATGCATTTTTTATTGATTGACCATAGCAAATGTGATAGAGGGATTCGGAGTGAGAGATAGAGATAGAGATAGAGGAAAGAGGGGATATAGCTACCAAACGTGGAGATGGAGTCCTCGTAGTGCGGTCGATGGATCCTCCTGTCACGTCAGGGAGAGTCTCTCCAAATCTCTGGTTAACTCAGGGGTTTTTATTATAGTCCTCAATCGCAGGGGGAACAGGTAAATCTATTGAAGCCACTGAGGGGGGGAACAGGTAGTCCATGTTCTTAGCTGGAAGCGAGAGCCATTGTCTTCTTGGTCCAACGATCACGCCTCCAGGCAAACATCTCGCTTTGGTTGAGTCAGCCCCAGCCCCCTATACTGGGGTCGTCAGGGTCTGATGTCTCAGTCCTTGAGAGGGGCTTCATATAGGGGTCTCAATCTCAGTCCTTGGGAGGGGGTTTTGATCTCTGTCTGTTACGGTGGTTGCAAAGCAGATGAAGGATTTTCCGTGGGGGACCACCAAAGTTACCCCAGAAAGTTCCCTTGGCCAAGAGGT